>JAGFNQ010004433.1:561733-590548 GCA_024364735.1 Boesenbergia rotunda
CTCTTCAGGGCCAGGAGAGTTTGCTTGTGAGTGGTGGATACCTCCTGTAGCTGCCGCTGTAAGTCTCGGACCTCGTCGATTTTCCTGTTTAAATCCGAGCAGACCCGAGCTTCGAGATCGAGGGCGGTTTTCTTTGAGGCCTCAGCGGCTTCTACCCGAGTACCGAGCTGATCCATTTCGCGAGCCGAGGCTGCCATCACCTCGTGCGCTCACTCCAGACGGATGTCGCCCTCCGCTAATTGCCTACGTAGGGAAGCCATCTCATCTAGGAGTCGGGTCATGCCCATGTCGCCGGTCGGAGGGCACATTGAGTTAATTGATGCTCTAAGTTCTGTATTTTGTACTCAGCTGCTTAGCGTTCTCTAGCATTCACTACCAAGGCCTCAATGACGGCTTGGCCCCCGACCCACAACTGCATAGAGGAAGGGATTGTTAGAAGAGAATGAAGAGGACAAAGGATAGGGAAGGATATACCTTAACCATGTCCATGGCAAAGTTGTCGGCTAGGCTGAAAGGACTTCGTCCTTCAGTTAACTCCAGGCCTTGGTCCCAAGCCGCAAATAGATGACCATGCAGGTTAAGTGGCTGGGGCTCGACCATCCGAAGTAGGGGAAGTCTCGGAGGGAAGCTGCACCTCAACTGGTACTTGGGGGAGGTCATGCATGGACAGAGCAGGCGGCGGCGCTTCTTCGCCCACAGGATCAACAACGGCCGCCGGACGAGGGGCGGCCGAGCTGGAAGCCAGGCCACCTGGCCGGGGTAAGCCCGGGCTAGGGTAGAGAGACCTCGGCCGGGGAGTACTTGAGGACGGAGCGGAAGTCCCCGGGTGAGGAGAGGCCGAGCGGGAAGTTGACAGCCGAATCCTAGCTCGACTGGGCGGGAGTTGGTAGATCAGGCGCTCCACCAAGCTGGGCTCGAGCAACGGAAGCGCTGGAGGGCAGTGGACACCCGGAAGAGGATGGACCTGCCGGCAACATCGACACTTCGGCCTCCACGTGGACCTCTGGAGGTCCTCCTCAATGCTCGGGCCAACAAGTCGAGCTCTGAGTCACTCCCTGTCACGCTTGGTTGCTCGGGAGCCGGCGCTGCGCGTACAGGAGGCACATTCCTACTTGCCAATAGCTCGGCCACCCGGGCCATTCAAGGCTTCTTCTTCCAAGGCCAACTCATCATCCATGAGGGCATCCATCAGAGCCTAGGCTGCAGTTCAGAAGAGTTTTAGTTAGCATTAAAAGGACCCTTAGGAAAAGTGGATATTTACCGTAGGTGCCTGGCAGCTCCGCTGGGATCTGACTCAGCCGGCAGATATAGAGCATGGCCTCGCTCAGCAGTTTACCGGCATGAAATGACGTCCTCCCGATTTAGAAGAGGTTGATCGAAAGCCAGAGTCGGCACGATACTTTCGGGAGCAGCAGGTGTCTGGTAACTCCTCTAGCCAGTTAGTGGGCCAGGACGCGGCGGGGTGGCGCTTATGTAAAAAAAAAGGGATTTCCATCCCTGTTCGAAGAAGGAACCTTATCTAGAAAGGCTGTATTAACCCTGGCTTGAAAAAAGAAACAGCCGGGCTCTTGCATTTTAAGGTAGAAGAAGAGATGGAAGATCCTAGGGGTAAGGGGAATCGGAAGGACTCAAAGATGACCACCGTGCCGCACAGAATCCGAATCGAGTTCGGGGCTATTGGGAAAGGGACACTTGGAAATACCGACAGATCTCCACAATAAAAGGATGTAAAGGGAATCGCAGGCCAGCTAGAAGGTGATCCTTAAGATGGTAAAGTAGTTCACCGGGGCTTGGTTAGGTCGGTCATCCCGAGAGGGGAGAACAAAAGGTGATCTTCCGGAATGCGGTAATCTATACGAAGGGTTTCTAAGGAACCCAGACTCAAGGTCGAGCGGTGGAGGTATACCACGGCCCGGGTGCAGAAGATGAGCCGGCCATGTAGTCGGACTCGGGAATTAACAGAAAAAACTTTAGGCAAGGAGAAGAGTACCTAATGTTAGGGCTCAAGGTAAAACGCTGACCGCCGAAAGCACTGTTCATCGAAACTCGAGGAAGTCGGGCGGCGGAGGTCGGATAGAAGCAAAAGGAGAAGCGAAAGTCGGAGTGAAAAAGGGTGAAATGGTGGGTTAAGCCTATTTATACTGCCGGCAAAGCAAAGACGACCGTCGGATGGAGAGGCGAAAAATGGCGGGCTCGGATCTCCACCGTCCACTCCCTGCAATTCCCCAAGTCTCGAGGCTTCACGCGGACGCCTCGCGAAGCCACGCCAATGACGCCTCGGGGCCAGAGGCTCCCACTCAGAAGATGCCACGTGTTCCGACATTGATGAGTGATTTGATGGGGGGTCGGGCGTTCCAAGGACCAACTCGGAATACGAGGGACGCACGGGAAGGCGGAAAGGAAGTCAGGCCGACCGGGCCGGGAGCCTAGTCAGTCGGACTTGGCGCCTCCTTCGACTAGACTTGAAGGGGAGGCTTGTGATCCGGGTGAGCGATTTTTTATCAGGGTTTGAGCCCGGTCGGGGCTTACCTGGTTCGACTCGGGTCAGAGAAAGTTAAACCAGACCATCCCCTGTTCTGCGAGCCCGGCCCGAGCCTGACCCGGGAGGGCAGAGGCCAGGGCAGGTAAAGTCTCAGCTCGAAGTCAGACTCGCTCAGGGTCAGGCATCCGAGGTCGGTCGCTCGGAGGTCGGTTACCCAGGGTCGGGAGCTCGGGCCAGGTATCCGAGGTCGGACGCTCGGAAGTCGGTTACCCGGGGTCGGGAGCTCGGGCCAGGTATCCGAGGTCAGACGCTCGAAAGTCGGTTACCCGAGGTCGGGAGCTCGGGCCATGCATCCGAGGTCGGACGCTCGGAGGTCGGTTACCCGAGGTCGGGAGCTCGGGCCATGCATCCGAGGTTAGACGCTCGGAGGTCGGTTACTCAAGGTCGGGAGCTCGGAGGTCGGCTACCCGAGGTCAGTCCTCCCCACGTCCTCTCGGGAGTTGAAGCAGATAAATAGTCTACCATACGCAGCCAACCTCAGCCTTCAATCACATAACCCGACCTGGTAAGCCTGAGTAATAGAAGGGCCGCCTCCGCTGTAAGCGTCTGCCAATTCTCTTTAAGAGGAAAAGACCTCTGACATAATCATTACCTGACACATCCGCCAAACATTAATCAAAGGCTGAAGGGACAGATTTACAGACTGTCAGTCGGCTGTGTCAGTCTCATCCCATGGCTGAAATATCCACCAGCTCAGTCTGATCACTGAGCGAGCCTTAATGGGATGTGACATCTCGCACGAGGGAAGACTTCCCCCCTCCCCTATATAAACCACGTTTGAGCCCCAGAGAAAGGGGGCTGCCATTTGCAACCTCAACTCCCCTTTGTGAGCCCCATTTCGGTCCGAGCCGAGTGACTTGAATTCTCTCCCTATTTGAGCCCGACCCCGACCTCCGAGTCACAGCAGACCGGGTCGTCTTGGTCATATCGAGTCAGCCAGGCAAGAACCGATCTTCGCTTGTCGACAGGATCACACCACAATATCTGTGGCCCTGAATGAAAAGCCGAAACACCTATGGCTATAAAAAAACCCCAAAGCACCTGTGGGGACTCCAAACACCTAGGGAGTATCAACCGTTTGCACACAACTCCAACTGAGCATGACACAATAGAAAAAATATACCCGACGACCCGTCTCAACCACAAGGGAGCCAATGGTCGTCGGTCTACAAACAATGATATGATACATGTCACTAATATGCACAACCTCAATCAAAATAAAATCATGCATCAATACGATACGAAAACATAAATAATACCAAAGTAAATAAACATGCACTAATCTATTGGGTAGAGTTTATCTAATGCCAACCAAACCCTAGATAGGTCAAATGATAGTTCTACAATACACGCGTACAAGCGGTACTCTTTAGATCAGAAGCCAAGAGATGAGGTTGTATAACTGAATAATTTGAATTACTACTCAAAAGTTAAGCATGAATAAGTATTAAGCAGGAAAAACAAGGCAAATAGATTTAAGGTAAAAACAATCAATCTACTCAGATAAATAAATAATTATGCATTTAAAGGTAAACAGAACTATAAAAATAAGCAAGAAGTACCCGCCTCCAAAGTATGTGCTCGTAGATGCAGAGAACTTTCGTCCAAGTATCTGCAACCAATCAATCAATGTCCTATACCAATATATATGATTTAGCTAATTGTAATATACAACAAGTAGTTACAACATATCTTTTGATTAATAAGGATAAATCCCTAGTTGCAATCATTCATTAATTCATTCTAATTAATGATTAATTCTATTTATTCTCAATTCCTGGGTTAAATTTAATTTAACCCATCACTGATCCCAACTGAAGCTATCCAAATGATTAGATCGGATTTAATTATAAACTCAACTCTAATACTACTTCAACTCAAATCCAATATAATTAGTTAGCCAAGTTTTAATCCATGTTTAATCACATTAATGAACTCGCTAATAGGTAATCCATTATCCTTGTAGCTAATTCATCAATCTACTAGTTTAAATTAACCACTTCATCCCATACTCTAATTAGTGATATGGAGTTTACCTAATTCCATTAACTTCTTCATGCAATTAATCCTTCCCCCAACTGTCGGTTGCCCCCTCTTCTTTAGCAATGGCGAGTGGGCTTGGGATCAAGCGCAATGCACAGTGAAGGAGGGCGGCAATGCTCAAGCGATGGTCAAGGAGGTCGTCGTAGCTAAACATGGCCGTAGGAGAAGAACTCAAGCACCGGCTTCGACAATGATGTAGTGCTCCCATGGAACGACCGGCTGCATCTAGGCTTAGGAGCATTACATAGTTAAATTGTGATCATTATAAGTGGTTTATAATTGATGCCTAATCGATAATGGATGAGAGCTATTGTTGATTGATTGGTAAATATGTGTTGTTGAATCTCTGTGGGTTAGGGAAGAGAACCTATGGTTCAAGGTGGTGTTGTGTGGATGATAAGAATTGGAATTTGGTATGTGATGGTTGGTTAATTCCTATGGACCAGTGAAGGGAATTAGTGTAAAAAAAATTCAATTGAACACTTGAGGATTAATAGAGTGTAACGGGATGGAATAGTTAGAGTTTGATTGAGGGTTTAACTCTAAGTTAAGCTAATGAAATGGATTAGTTGAGTTATGAATCAATTAATGAGTTGATTAGTTAATTAAGAAGTAAATTAATTAACTAATAGGGTGATTAATTAATTACTAGGATAATATACTGGTTTGTAGATTCTTAGTTTTATTTTCATATCCTTGACATGTTGGGTTTGAGCTTGAGACAGAGCCCTGGACTTGAAGACGATTTGGAATGACCTATGATAAAGGCGGGTACTTCTCCTTTGATTCTATAGTTCCATTTATCTTAAATACATGATTGTTTTATTTTCTGAATAGGTTACTTTATCTTAAATATATTTATCTTATTTTTCCTACTTGATACTTATTCTTGTTTGACCTTTGAGAAGTAATTCAAATTGTTCAGTTATACAGTCTTATCTCTTGGCTTCTGATCTAAAGAGTACCGTTTGCACGCATGTATCATAGAACTATCATTTGACCTATCTATGGCTTGATTGACATTAGATAAACCCTACCCAGTAGAATAGTGCATGTTTATTTACTTTGGTGTTATTTGTGTTTTCATATCGTATTGATGCATGATTTTGATTTGATTAAGGTTGTGCATATTAGTGACATGCATCATAGCATTGTTTGCAGGCCGACGACCACTGTCTCTCTTATGGTTGAGATGGGTCGTCGGCTATATTTTCTTGTTGTGCCACGCTAGTTGGAGTTGTGTGCAAAAAGTTGATACTCCCCAGGTGTTTAGAGTCCCCACAGGTACTTCGGGGTTTTTATAGTCATAGGTGTTTCGACTTTTTCATTCAGGGCCACAGGTATTGTGGTGTATTTGCATAGCCATAGGTTTTGGCGCTTGTATCTTGTCCATTCAACTTACCAAATGCAGCGATGGTTGGTGTGTGTACAGTGTAGGTAATGACATCATGTGTATATTATGCATTGTGCATTTGCTTGTGTTTTTTGTACTTGTTTGAGTTATGATTGTTGCATTTGATTGACATGCATATATAGTTATGATTTCCATTTATTATATGACCTGGATCTGTTCGACATTATTAGCAATTTATTGAGGTATTAGGGGGATTTTTGATCATGCCCCTCCGTATTACATTGATTTTCAGGTATGTTTTATTGGTACAAATACATTTGGTTTATCTTCTTTATTCTAGAGATTGTATACCCTTTGCTTTTTATCTGCTTGTTTTACCCTTTTATATACCATGTATTTATCTATGCTTATACTCGCAGAGTTCCACCAGAAACTCACCACCCCTCGTTCTCTTTTTTGTTTCAGGTAGTTGATAGTTGCATCTCGTGCCCCACCAGGAGAGGATCCAGCTGCCAACCCCCGTTTGAGTATTTATACCATCTTCGTACTTTTGTATTCTTCTTATCGTATTGATGTTATTTTATTTTGGTTTTCATTTCGGATGGTATTTGACTTTCTTGGGACACATATTTATTTAATTTCGTTGGATTTTAATTCGTTGCATTTTAGTTACAGAGAGTTATTTATTATGTTTATCATTTGATATACAAATTAGTCATATGTGTGGTTGTGAATGTGTAAATGTCAGCTGAGTGTGCTTGTGTGATATATGCGAGGAGATATGTATGTATAAGTTTCAGATTATCCGTCGTACAGGGGAGGTGCTGCCCGATTTTCGAGAGAGCACGAGCTTCTGGGGGCATGACAATTTAGTCACCACACTTAGTTAGAGTTGTGTGCAAACAGTTGATACTCCTCAAGTGTTTGGAGTCCCCACAGGTGCTTCAAGATTTTTATAGCCACAGGCATTACTACTTTTCATTCAGAGTCACAGGAATTGTGGTGTATTTGCATAGCCACAAGTGCTTGACGCTTGTGAAAGTGGACAATATCATACAATTATGGAGATATATAAATTCCTTTGGTCATAATAGCCCCTGATGATAAGGGTTCTCGAAGGAAGATTCGGATCCACGATCTTCTAGATTTTGCACCGCCTCCGCTAGATGTTGCGTTACATCTGCTACATGCCTCTATAAATCCTTAATCATCATTATTCACGAACGTTACAATCATGGTTCTCAGCTTCCACTATTGGAACTTGCTTGTTGTTGCGATCGCGACCACAACTATGACCACGATAACCTTCCATTAAATTTGATATTCGGCTTCCTCAATCGGACACTACCTATTCTGAACTAACTGACGTTGAGTAGAATAGCGATTATCTTATGTGCTAATGAGAAGGGGGAATTGAGAAGAAGACAAAAAGAGAAAAAACACTACAATAATGAGAACCCCACCGCTTACCAAAAAAGTAAACTATATTCAATAGGGAGGATAATTCCTCGTATAGCTAAACAAGTGTTTACATAAACTTTAAATCCCAACTCAAAGAAAGGAAAGAAATCCTAATTTATAAATTGTAATTCTTATCTCGTAAAGAAATGAAAGAGATCCTTACCAAAAAAGAAAATTCATAATAGAAAGAAACTAATAAAACATGATGCTTCTTTAAAGAAACCTTAACTCATAAATACTAGAATTACCAAAAATATCCTAAATATCATAAAATAGAAATTACTAAAAATATTAAGGAATATGTTCGAAGGCTTCGAAAAGGGCCTAAACGGTAAATTTTGGGTCCAAAAATTGGCGGTTACAAGTTCTCTTATAATAAACATAGATTTTAAAATTCTGCACATGTGAGGATAGATAGAGTTGATTTTAAGTCCTGAGTCAAAATTATGACCCATTAAAAATTAGATACTCCTATATTGGTCTTGCACCAAAAGTGCAGCAAAAAAATCAAATAGTCACATATTGTTTTGCTCTGAACACCTTGATGACATCGCAGAAGAAAATCATCTCGGCATAAAGAACGATGACATTGAGACCTTCTTCTAAATTTCTTTCCGTGACATGGTGATTCCTATTAGAGTAACAAACATCAAAGAACTCACTTGGGGTTCCCCTAGCGAAATTAATCCACTCCGATGCCTAAGTAAGCACAATGTTTTGATAATAGAGGGGAAAAGTAAAATACAAGAGGTCGAGTTCTTGAGCCCCCTTTGCGGAGTATGTACTTCGCTTTTTATAAATGTGAGATCTCGATAGAGATCAAGGAGAGGTGGAGAAGAGATAGTGGGAGAGTGGGGAGGAGATCATGAATGAGGGAGTGGGGATCATGTCCCGTGTCTTCTTGTGTCTAGTTGAATTGAGCAACTCGACAGCTCGGAAGTTAGATTGGCACGGATGGTTGGATACTACCACAATCCACATAACCTCTGCGTTGATCAAGTCTTGAAGCATGCCACTCGAGTTTCCTGTTGACCAAGGCTAGGGCTATCAATGTGAACCCTTACTTATCTCCGCATCACATATCATGATTTTTCTGAATAACCATGTATCTGTTAATCATGATAATTCACTTGTGAAGCCCATAGCAATAGTGGAGCAGCAAGGTGTATGACAAATTAATCAAGCATCTATGGTTCAATTTCCAATTACAGAGCATTACAGAGTACTTTTTCTCTAGCGGAATCAAAAATTTGGGACATTATCTGCTAGCGAGTAGTCAAACGCGCTTTAGGATTTACCCAGATAGTCGATAGGAGCTTTTTGTGGGACCAAAATGATAACTTTGGGACTTAATCGAAGAACTAAATATATAGATTATAAAAAAATGATAACTCACCGGTGCTAATCATGATAATTCACCGGCGGTCCCAAACTATGGTGCAAAGACAAAGCGCTCAAGTAGTTCCCAAGCATCCATAATTCGAATCCCAACTATCACTGCATGATATTTTATTCTAGTGGGATGAAAATCTCATACGTTGGTTGTTAGGTAACGAATGCTCACGCTTCCAAATTTTCCCAATAACTAGTCTATGGGTGGATAGTTAATTTTAACTATAGTTGGATCGAAGACTCAAATATCTAAATTATAAAAAACAAAAAAAATCACCCGTATTATTTTGAATTTATTTTGAGTAAATTTTGAGGTTGTGAGACCAAGCTAATTAATTAGTTGTCAAAACCTGGTTTTATAGACCAAGTTTGTGAATTAAAATGCCTCTATTTGACTGTCCTGGTCCTTGCACCTGCAGGAGAAGCATCCGGCCTGTCTCATGCACTGGCTTAAACATGCACTACCACAAACAAACAACCGAAAGACTCCAAAGTACACATCAACCTTTTTTTAGTGTAAAACTTAAAAAAGTATTTTTTGTAAAACCTCTGCACAAACTGAAGGTTAATTAATTTCAAAGAGATAGATCTAAATGAATCCGGATAGTGATATAGTTACATCACCACAAGAATATAACTGAGACCTGAGAGTGAGGGTATGAATCAAACTGCATCTACTAAATGAATACAATTAAAGTCATGCAACTTTTGCCCACAGTACAGTAGCCTCCGGAGCATATGCTTGCTCATTTGTTCTACCTCACGAGTTTTGTGGCTTTGGAGCATTAATGGCTGTGGCGAAGAACTCATCGATCTCAGGGGACTTGAAGAAGCCCACGGACGGTGCCGCGCCGCGGTTCTTTGGTCTCAATTTCCGTGGTGGTGGAGGTAAGCGAGGAGGCGGCTCAGGGATCCTGCAGTGAGCTCCCTTTGGCGTCCTGCACTTCTCATCCTGCTCGTCCTCTGCCTCCTCCAGTCTTCGACACGGAGTGTTCATTAACTCCCTTGAGCTTGAAGAAGGTGAGGAAGAACGAAATGATGTATATGGAAGGAGGTTGAGAGTAGTTAGGATAATAGTTAGAACAGAGAATAACGATACAAAGGATGAACTCAACTTGTATTACATGACAATTTGCATGATACATTTTAGCTCCAGCTGTCGTTTTCGGCGTGACTCGTTATTGGGCCCCTGATAATAAAATTTGCTGATGGGCCGGGCATGATTCATTCCTCTATGGCCACAGATTTCCGAGGCGACGAAGGCAGCCTGGTATTGGACGAAGACCCTTCTCGGGCGGCTTCAGGATAGGATCGATGCCCGAGACGGCCGACCGCGGCCTCGCCGCCACGGAATGTACCAAGGAGTACGCGAGCGAGACAGGTGGGGCGCGGTATGGGAGGGCAGCGTAGGCGGCACCCACACGGAAGGCTGCGGAGGGAGCGGTGGCTGGAGTGGGCGTGGCAGATGAAGAAGACCCATGCCGCGGAGGCGGAGCGGAGCCGGCGCCGGAGTGCCGGGTCGTCGTCCGGCCTCGCTGCGGCTCCAGACGCATGCCCATGGACATGGTGGAGGTCCGCGCGTGCCGCGACCTCGGCATCGGCCTCCCCAAAGACTTGGCGGTGGAGATCCCCGAAACCTTCTCCGATCTCACCGCCGACACCAGCAGCGGCGGCAACTCCCCTGTCAGCTGGAGGATCTCTAGTCCTGGTACAAAAGCAAGTTCATAGGAACGTTCGAATTTTATTCAGTAATTTGATAAAATCAATAACATGAGGCTGTTGCAGGTGATAGCCCTAAGGATCAGGATGGGAAGCCAAGGATCAAGGCTTGGGCTCAAGCAGTGGCGCTCGCTTCTGCTTCTCGTCTCCGAGGCTGAACTGAACTGTAGAGTCGACATGAAACGATGCATGAGTCATTCATCATATCACATTTGTTTGATGCATGCACTTTTGGCATTGATCCATAAGATTCTTCATCGCCATCATGGAATTTTTTTAATAGATAATTTAAAAATTTTGGACTGATGAATCGCTTGGAAATATTTTTTGATTTATTTTTGATCATCAATAAAAAAATATATCCATAAAATTGAGCCAGTTACTCTAAAATTGAGCCAGTTACTCAGGATTAATAAGCTTAAAGGATTAATAAGATTAAATTGAATGTATGATGCCAATCGTCTACCATAAAATTCATATCCCTTAGTGAAGGACTTCATTGAGCTCAAATCTCAATAAAAAATGATAGATAATATAAATTTTTAAGGTGAAATTCAACATGAATGATATGACATTTCAATTACAACGATCTTCGACGGATTCACCGTACTCCTCAGGTTATAGTTTTGTTTGGGGCGGCGGTCGGAGGCCGCCGTCGGTCTCCAAGTGGCTATCGGGCGTGTAAACGAAAAGTACCACATCATTCACGTTGAATTTTACGTTATAATTTCACATTTTCTATTATAAAAATGATGAATCAGGCAGCAGACAAATTGAACATGGGTGACCGGCCCGACTCCACGGAAGTTTCCCACCGGTCACCAGGGTAAATCGGGAAGTGCTCGTGTCACATTTTCTATTGTAGCTCCTGTGAATAATGGGTTATTGTTTTTTTGGGCCAATTGCATATTTTGGGCATGAAACTTAGGGAAGAGGCGAGAGCTCCTTTTCTTCTCTGCACACATGGAATCAAGCCGCTCATGAACTATTCGGAACTCGATTCGATAGAAGCTTGTTCGAACTCGTTTAATAAAGCTCGTTAATATTAACGAACCAAACTCAAACTCAGCAGTATTCGGCTCGTTAGCTCGTGAACAGGTTCGTTAATAAATTCATGAACTAGTTCGTAAAATATAAAATTAATATTTAACATTAAATATATAATTTTGACACTTTTACATTTAATAAATATAAAATATCCAATAAAGCTCATTTGTACGAATAAAATCATAGATTTTAATAAATATTTTATATTTTTTAGAATATATAATTTATTTTTTCAATAAATTGATGAATAATTTAATTAATAATTTATACTTGGTAAATTCATTTAGGGCTCGATTAGGCTCGAATATGCTCGCGAGTTATCACTATATTCGATAAATTAAGCTCGAGCTTGGCTCGATAATAAACAAATCAAACTTAAACTCTCAAGCATTCGGCTCAGCTCGATTAAATTACAGCCTTAGGCGTCGGGTTCCGTGGAAACTTTTTTAGAGCCATCATTTTTTTTAAAAAAGATTTCTTTTCTTGTCAATTAGGGGATTTTGAGCAGCAGAATTGATGCGAACAGGTGTTTCTGCTTTCAGCCTCCGAATTACTTGGCATATCACATCATCCAAGTTGAGCTTCTTCTTATTTTCAACCGCAGTTAGTTTAAGAAAAAAAAAATAAAATAAAATAAAATAAAATCGTTCGCCCCATGCCCCAAGGTCATCACGAAGGAGATAAATCATGATTTCCGGAGTAATTGATACACCAAACACCCAGAGTTTTAATCCAGTACGTCTCGAACCCAGGACCTCTTAGTCAGCACTCCAATGCACTAACCACTCCGGATCGCCCCACCCCAAGATCATCACGAGGGAGATAAATCATAATCCCCGGAATAATTGATACACCAAACAACTAGAGTTTTAATTCAGTGCGCCTCAAACCAACACTCCCATGCATTAACCACTCCGGATCGGACCAAAATATATTTTGTTTCATTGTGCATTTTTAACTTAGAATATTCTATTGGTAAAATCATATTAACCAACGTGGTCGGCAGGATTCGAACCTGCGCGGGCAGTGCCCACATGATTTCTAGTCATGCCCGATAACCACTCCGGCACGACCACCAGTACCGCAGTTAGTTTAAGAGTATTCATAATAGATAAATCTTTTTAGCGCTCTATGTTATCACATTGTGAAAAATTTTATTTATCTCTTCATTATAAAAAAAAAAATTTCAACAATTTCTTCGTAACCCCAAATTTTTCATTATACACTTTTCATTTTTCATTTATATTTTACCTTATATATAATTATAAATTTTTACAAATTCAAATTTAAAATCAATTAATTAAAAAAATTAAAAGAAGTCAATTGATAAAAAATTAATTTAATAAAAAAATTAAAATATTTTTTTAAAACAAATATTAAATAAAAAAATAAACTCAAAAAAACAGATCCGCTGACGGAGCTGCTCCTTTATCAGATTGAGGGAGCACCCTCTCACTTTGGCCAGTTTAATAATGGGAGCTCTCAATCCCTGGTACTCTAGGGAGGTGGAATAGTATCTTGATCTATCAAAATTTTAAACACATATACATTGTCAAATAATAAATATCGATTTCATGAAAATGAATAATTAAATATTAATTTATTAAACAAATATGGTATCTAGATTAATCCTGATGTTGAAATTGGGAAGAATAAGAGATTTTAAAAAGAAGAGTAGAGGAGATTTGAACGAGATAAGAGGGAGGAAAAGAGAGTGATTCTAAAGAATTCGATGGAAAAAAAATTTAAGATTTTGATTTTATTATAATTGTAAATATCTAATTTATATTTGGTTTCTTATTCTCAATGATTATTTTTTATAAGTAGACTATCCTATAGTATCCAACGTGACTTTTAAGGGTGCGTTTGGTTCAAATTATCGTATATAGTAATCACATAACCAAGGTAATGGGGAATGAAACATAACCTGAAGTTGTTTGGTTCAATCTAGGTAATCAAATAAAATCTTGTTTGTTTAGAGGACATAATATAATATTTTACCATATTACCTTTCAGAATTTGTTTAGATAATTTTATTAAATTAAAATTAAATTTATTTATTTTTCTCTATTAATATATTAAAAATCTAATTAAAATATTAAATAAAAAATATTTTAATTTAGTTGTTAGTCGCCGGCCATCGACGGTGGTCGTCGGTCACTGGTTGCCGCCCGCCGTCGTCGGTCGCCGCCAGTCGCTAGCCGTCATTGTCAATTGTCGGTCGTGAATAACGCTTTCAAATGTTAATAAATTGTAATGGTTATTTTCGTCTTAAATGTTAATATTGGAGGATAATTTTAGAAAAAAAGTTGCATAACCCCGGAATCAAGAAAAACCTTACTTTCCTAAGGTTTTCCAATTCCTAGTTGCATAACCCTTTTGCTGACGTGTCGGACATCGATCATTACTTGGGAATCGCTAATTATCGAAATCAAATAAGGTTTTCGTTGATAACCTTGGATGGATAACCAAGGTTATCAAGGATAACCCCTAACCAAACACACCCTTAGAGTTATATCGGTATATCCATTTCAATTCGTTGTCAAATTCAGAGCGATAGAGCTGATGGATTCCTTTCCTAAGGAGATCCTTGTCACATGATCTCATAATCCCCAAGTTACCTTTTTTTACTGTATGACGATGAATTAGAACTGATCTATTAAGATCCATGATAATCTATTGCTCCTCGTGGTATACCGATTTATTTTCGTGGTTGGCACTCCACGTCTCAGATTTCTACGGGTTGTAGAATTGATTTCTCCTTTCGACTCATCTCTGCATCTCAAGAGATATGAATCTTATGCTTTTGACATTAAGATCATATGTAGACTGTAGATCTAGATCATAAACACATATATCATTGAATAAGAAATAATCAAACATCAATAAATTTAACAAAAACAATCTACTCAAAAGAGCTAATCCCTAATTCTAAAATCAAGAATCTACATCGTAAATATGGAGTTACAAACATAGATCATCGTTCAAAAAGTTACAATCAAGACCAATTCCAAAAAAAAAAAAAAGAAATCTTAATCTTGATGCGTAAGATCATCTTTGGATGCTCCCTGATCTAAATTCTAGGCGTGAAGGAGTCAAATCCCCTCGTATTTGCTCTCCGAAGTTTTCTTTTGGGGCCATTGGGTGGCTCCCGATTGAGATCCCCTTTTTCTCCTTAAAATCAACCTTTTATACAAGCTTTCTAGGTTCCCAACATGGTTGTACCCACGACCTGCCGAGTCGGCCATTGTGAATTGCTTTGGGCGGCGGCACAACCGTGCAAGCTGGTATAGTTGACCATGGCGACTTCTGTGAATAAAAATTGGATTTTTGGCATAGTTGGTTCATGGCAAGTTCTATGGTAGGTTCTGTGAACTTAGGAAACGGGGCATGATCCTTCCAAATTGGCCACGACCATGGCCATGACTATGGCAGCTGGGATGTCTTTGGAAGTTGGTCTTTAAGCTTTGTTTTTGTTCCTTTTCGTGTCCTATCAAAGGAAATAAACGAGAGTAGTTCTCTAAACTAGGAAAGTATCAAAATGAAGCGCAAAGAGATGAAAATATAAGATATATGCATATATAATGAGACAAGATGTATGCCAAACTATAATAAAAATCCTATATAAAATACACATATCAAAATCCCCCAGACCCCCAGACCAATCCGTTGCTTGTTCTCGAGCAAACATCAATGTCAAGAATATATGTGAATAACTATCTCCCAACTTCAATAACTTCATCTAATCCTATTAAGTACTATCATCATCAAGCGAAGACATTTGATTAGTTTCACCAAGCCTAGCAAGCTAGTTTAATTGTACAATGCATAGTTTGCTCCTAAACTTATCAAGTTCCTCTCTAAGTCAAGTTGTCATTCCATTGTGTTCCCAAGATTTCCAGTGTTAAGCACTTACTTGCCATATGCGAGGTTTGTCTCCTCTTCCCAACATAAAGTCTCAAAGGTATGCTCAGTATTGAGTGATGGAATTTAACTAGTGTATGTACCTCCGGTTAGTTTTGATGTGATCAACCGAGTTAAGTTAGGTCCTAGTTGGTTTGATCTTTGTGTCTAAGTGTGTACGAGTTTAGGAGCACAAGAAGTCGAGTGGAAGATGCAGCGAATGAGAAGGATGACACAGGGAAGTTGTTAGGACACGTTGAGAGCTAGGGGGCGGGGTGAATAGCTCACTTATGCTCGTTGAAGATTTGTCACAGTAGAAGACTCGAATAAAAGCTAGCACCTTCTTCTTTACATGGTATCACCTCCTTGAAGTAACTAATCCAAGGATTCACTCCTCACTCACAAATCCACTATAAAAACCTCCTTCATGGATGCGGAGAAGCCTTGTACAAGCTCAAAAAAAATGCAATAAGAATCAAGCAAATACAAATGAAATCTTACAAAATTTCAACAATGAATTCTTGCTTTTCTTGATTTCTTCTACCTTGGAATCACTTCTAGATGCTTAAAATTGCAATAGCACTTGGCTCCAAGAACTCTCTTGAAATGGCGATGAAGGTGGAGAAGAAGCTCTGCATTTGAATACTCGCAACACCCTTTAAATCTCGCAGATTAGGGTTACCCCAATCGATTAGCCAATCAATTCTTTTGCAGATCCAATCAAATCCAACCATCCAAACCTCACAACAGCTATTTTTTCTTCTCCCAATCGATCATCTGATCGATTGCCAACCCTTAATTGATTGCCCAATTGATTACTAGGGCTTCTATTCTTGCGACAAAACTGCCTTAATCAATTATCCAATCGATTAAGCACATTACTGTGCTCTTGGCAAAATAACCTTAATTGATTATCCAATTGATTAAAAGCATTCCTAATCGATCACCTGATCAAGTTTCTATTTTCGCGACAAAACTCTTCCAATCGATTACCTAATCGATTGGGTTTCCCCTTAATTGATTGCCCAATAGATTAAGAGTCTTTCTGTTCCACGAGAAACAATCTTCAATCAATCACCTAATCAATTATCCTATCCCTAATTTGTCTAAACCAAGTCTAGGGTTGCTTTGCCCAATTTCCGATCAATCATGACCTGTTAGGACTTTTCGTTACCTAGTTCCCAACTAGGACTTCTTTCACGCTAAGTATTTAGCTCCCAGCTAACCCACCTTAGTCTTCACCTAGTTTCCAACTAAGTTTGCTTGGTCCCACTAGGACTTCTCTTTGCCTAACTACAATTAGATCTTTAGTAGACTTCCACACTGCCAACGTGCAATCCTCCCAAATTCACTTGGACTTCACTTAGTTCCTAACTAGGTCAGCCTAGTCCTACTAGGACTTCCCAGTCAAGTATCCGGTCAACCTTGACCCACTTGCCTTTGTAGGATCGAATATGTCCGCTAGAGGGGGGGTGAATAGCGATTTTCGAACCCCTTGCTTCCTACACGGTTAGTTGCACAGCGGAATATACAATAAAAATAATAAAATAAATACTAACCAATGCTAACAAGGAAGATTTACTTGGTATCCACCCCGGATGGGTGACTAATCCAAGAATCCGTCGGTGGATCAATCACCGGATAACCTCCGGCTAGCTCTGTCGCTCCTTGTGGGTGGAGAAACCTCACCACAACACCTTTAGAACACCTGAGCACAAAGACTACTATCTTGCCTTTAACCAAGACAAGATTCGTCAAGAAACTCAGCCACCACGAAGTCCTCTTTAAATAGGACTCGGGCTGAAACCCTCGCTACCAGTCGACTGCCCCCAGGGCAGTCGACTGCTGCCACTGAAATTCGACCGTTGCACCCCAACGTTCGAATTCTCAGCCAACTCACCAGCCACCTACCAGTCGACTGCCCTGGGGGCAGTCGACTGGTCCCAGGGCTGAGACCTTTCTGTGAGTTCCATCAGTCGACTGCCCCCAGGCCAGTCGACTGGTCTACTCACCCACCTAAGGTTACCCTTCCTGAGTACATTCCACTCCGCACTCAACCCCTAGGATTTTCCGAGTACAATCACACAGCACTCGTACCCTCACGACTCGACTGACTCCTCACTCAGCAGCCTCGACTATTGCCTTCGCGCCCTCTTCATCTTCGGCTCCCGTCCCTCGGATGCACGCAAGCCTCCAGCTTGCCTCCATGTCATCCTTCACGCATGCCTCGAAGTCCGCTCCCCTCAGCTCATCGTCCCTGCTCTCTAAGGTCCCTCGGGTGCACACAAGCCTCCAGCTTGTCTCCATGCCACCCTTCACCGTATCGAGGCCGTCCAGTCAAGTCCATATGTGTAAACCTGTACAACCTGCACACTCAACATACACATATTAAATACAAGGGTAAACCTAACTTAAACCCTTTGCCCAAACATCAAAACACTTAGTCACTCCGGACCACAGATTGCCTCAACAATCTCCCCTTTTTGATGTTTGGCAATACGTTTAAGTTAGGGAAACAAGATAGTAGTCAAATAACAAAATAATGCATATGCAATGCAAAAATGGATCATATCCTAAGGCATCCCACACCTAACCCTCCAAGTTAGGATTTTTCCACACCTAACCCTCCAAGTTAGGAATTTTCACACCTAGCCCTCCAAGCTAGGACTTTTACACACCTAACTCTCAAGTTAGGACTTCCTCACCAAAATGGGCTTTTTAAAGTTTCTCCCAAGCTTCCTCTATATTGGACTTACAAAGACTTTTTAAGAACCTCTCCAAGGTTCCTCTTACGCCAAGAATGAAGCAACCATGCACCCCCTTAATCTCAACTCCCCCTAAACCTAGGGTTTCATGCAAAGGTAAGTTTGGCTTCCCAACTTAAATCCAAACTTCTCCCCCTTTGCCATACATTAAAAAGACCCCAATAATAACCCAATTATTGGTTCTTTTAATCCCTAATGACCATAAACAATGTGTACTAGCCCCTCACACACTTGTTTTGCATCATTTAGTCACATACCCAGCTGCTAAAACTTATTTCAGCCTTTACTAGTCGACTGCCCCAAATGGCAGTCGACTGATGCTCTGAAACACAGAATTTCCGCCTTTTCTGACGAAGTTCAGAAATGCGTCAAAAATTTCACAAATCTCCAAAAATTCCCAAATTTTGTGGAGAGGTTTGTGGTACCCATATCTACTTGGGAAAATACATTCCAAAATGTATCTATCACCATTCCCAAGTTTGACACAAAATCCAAAACTAGCTAAAAAGTTCAATAGAACCTTAACCTAAAGTCCTAGTTTTGGTTTCCTCTTGATGTCTCTGCCCATACCAACCCACAATGCATCCCTAGCATTGATTTACATGGCATTTATACATCAAAAACTAACATTCATGCTATATGACCCCAATGTCATATTTTCATGCATGAAACTCAAAAATACCGTGCCAAAACTCAAGAATTGAGACTCAAGTCCATCTCCAATTCTTTTGACACACTCCATGGTCCATCTAGACCTCTAGGAGCAACCCTCCCAAAGTCCATTCACCATATATCCCAAAGGCTTCTAGAGCTCCCTCTTGAGCTCTTAGCCTTAGCCACCTCCCTAGGTGACTCAACAAACACTAGGTCACATTGGTATTCCACCAGTGACTCTTGACCTATAAACTTGACACTCTTAACCTTAGACACCTCGTCTTTGGTTAAGTCCTTCTTTTTCCCTTTAAATGGCATCCCCTTGCCATTTTTGGACTCCCCCTTCTTGCCATAATCATATGCTACCCTAGCATATCTCTTTCCCTTGGCATGAGAGATCTCAGATCGGTATCCTATACCCGATCTATCATTGGTGCGGTTTAGGCCACCCAACACCATATCCAAACCCTTAGATCCAACCGTGAATCTCTCTAGGGTTTTCTCTAATTTATCAAGTCTTGCCCTCAAGGCTTGATTTTCCCTTTCTAGACCTTTAACCTTAGAGTCCATAGGTTCACATTGAACATTCCTAGACCTACCATCCTTTCTAGGCACATTCCTTCCCTTTTTGGGATTAGTGCCTTGATCCTTAGGTGTAGAGATCTTTGATTTTTCATGATGCATGACCTTTCTAGGGTTTTGATCTACCTTGTTAACCCTAGTCCTATCATTATATCTAAAACCATAGTTATGCACAATTAAGCAATTTTCATTAAGCCTAGCATGCATGGATGAATGATTTACACTATTTTCAACATTCATAGAGGAACTAATATTTGAATTGCATTCTAATTTACGGTTAGGGATTACCTCCCTTACCCTTGTAGTTCCTCCTTGATGTGAGCTCCTCTTCTTTCTTTGCTCTTTCTCCCATCTCCTCAAGTGTCCCATTTTCTTGAGCTCCTTCTTCCTTGGACACTTGGTGTGGTAGTGCCCTAGCTCACCACACGTGAAGCATCGAATCCTCCTCTTCTTCTCTTAGGATTCTCCACTCATACAATTCATGTTAGATTTAAATTGAATGGACTCGGGTTTAGAGAGTACCTCCTTCTTACCATTTGGACACTTATCCTTGTAGTGTCCCTTTTCGTTGCACCCAAAGCATGTAATATGATCCTTTTTCTTTGCTTTGGTGGAGGTAGAGGCTAGGTTGACTTCTTCTTCAACCTTGGATGATGTGAAGGCCTCCTCTTGTTCTTGTGTAGATGAGAGTCTCTCCTCCCCCTCAATCCTTGAGGTGGTGACCTCCTCCTCTTCTCTAGATGAGGTGGATGACCTCTCACTTCCTTCTTCCACTTCTTGAACCAATGAATTGATTTCTTTGGCTCTTGAATTTGTGTAGGATTTTCATGATATTCTTTGACTTTACTCCATAATTCATGTGCATCTCTATATTCACCTACACAACTCAAAATGTTATTAGGCAAAACATTTACCAAAATGCTAATTACCTTCTCATTCGCTTTCGCTTGATCTTGTTGTTCTTGACTCCAATATCTAGGCCTAAGCTTCTTCCCATGCTTATCCCTTGGAATCTCGAATGGCTCTTCAAGTGCAACTCTTAGTTCCCACTCCATTCCAAACCAAGTTTCGATCCTCGCCCTCCAAAAGTCGAAATCTTGATGATCGTAGGGCGGTGGAGTGTAGATGTCTTCCCCAAGTTTGTCTTCCATTTTCTTTCTTCCTCTAGCGTGTGCTCCCTCGGCGGTTAGTCCGATCAAGAGCGGTCCTTCACTCTGATACCAATTGTAGGATCGAATATGTCCGCTAGAGGGGGGGTGAATAGTGATTTTCGAACCCCTTGCTTCCTACACGGTTAGTTGCATAGCGGAATATACAATAAAAACAATAAAATAAATACTAACCAATGCTAACAAGGAAGATTTACTTGGTATCCACCCCGGACGGGTGACTAATCCAAGAATCCGTCGGTGGATCAATCCCCGGATAACCTCCGACTAGCTCTGTCACTCCTTGTGGGCGGAGAAACCTCACCACAACACCTTTAGAACACCTGAGCACAAAGACTACTATCTTGCCTTTAACCAAGACAAGATTCGACAAGAAACTCAGCCACCACGAAGTCCTCTTTAAATAGGACTCGGGCTGAAACCCTCGCTACTAGTCGACTGCCCCCAGGTGCCACTGAAATTCGACCATTGCACTCCAACGTTCGAATTCTCAGCCAACTCACCAGCCACCTACCAGTCGACTGCCCCCAGGGTAGTCGACTGGTCCCAGGGCTGAGACCTTTCTGTGAGTTCCATCAGTCGACTGCCCCCAGGCCAGTCGACTGGTCTACTCACCCACCTAAGGTTACCCTTCCTGAGTACATTCCACTCCGCACTCAACCCCTAGGATTTCCCGAGTATAATCACACAGCACTCGTACTCTCACGACTCAACTGACTCCTCACTCAACAGCCTCGACTATTGCCTTCGCGCCCTCTTCATCTTCGGCTCCCGTCCCTCGGATGCACGCAAGCCTCCAGCTTGCCTCCATGTCATCCTTCACATATGCCTCGAAGTCCGCGCCCCTCAGCTCATCGTCCTTGCTCTCTAAGGTCCCTCGGGTGCACACAAGCCTCCAGCTTGTCTCTATGCCACCCTTCACCGTACCAAGGCCGTCCAGTCAAGTTCATATGTGTAAACCTGTACAACCTGCACACTTAACATACACATATTAAATACAAGGGTAAACCTAACTTAAACCCTTTGCCCAAACATCAAAACACTTAGTCACTCCGGACCACAGATTGCCTCAACAGACTTGTCTCACATTTTTCAAACATCATTGTCAAATATCGAAACTCAAGCTCGAGCCAACTCGAGCTTAGTCAAACTAGTCAACCTTGACCCGAGGATGATTGCACCAACAGAAGGGAGCCGACGGGCTCAGTGTATATGAGAGATGAAGAAGTTGTAGAAGAGTACACCGGTGGACGAGAAGGAAGTATGTGACTGATAACCGCTTCAGTCGTGTCACGGTTTCAAATACAATTAAGACATCGAACTCTTCTAAACTAATGTAGCATAGAGTAACTCGAGTCGTCTCCCAACGAATGTAGTTGGTACATGATAATTCTCAAGATCGTATCCTATTGCTTTTGGGTTTTGGATATGAAATTGGGTTTTGGATTTGAGAGCTATGACTACGAAATGAATAGCAGAGCAAATATGAAATCTAGCCTAATTAAGGAAAGACAGTGCATGTAATGAAATCTAATTTAGCCTGACTACAATTGCGATAAAGAAAAGAACAATTTGAAATTAAGCATTGACAAAACTAAACATGGAACAAAACCTACAGCATTAAAGAAATCTAACCCAACCTAGCTTACTTGCATGTAATTGAAGACGTAAAACCTAAGCAATAGGAAGAGCAACACAAAACATGAGTTAAGCAACTAGGAACATCACAATTGAGAAAAATTATTCTAACATGCATTTGACCAAACACCTCATATGCATGATTGAAATTGATTCAAGCAAGTGCAATTTAAATTGGGGAAGATACATCAATTACAAGCATTCAACATTTATCATAAACATTCGTCAATTAAGAACAATCAACACTTGAATTTAATTGAACATCCAATTGAAACATGAAATTAAGAGGAAAACTGCTGCCAAATGGTTCTGCCGATACTGATGAATAAGAAACTACTGATACTATGAAGAACGACTGGAAATGAAACTGTGAAAGGAAATCTGTTTGATGCTAAATCTGCTGTGACGTAGAAGAACGGTGAAGGAGAACTCTGCTAGGAAATAAATCTGCTGGGAAGAGATTAAGTTGCTGGAATTAAAACTACTGCTCAGCCTAAATATGAAGAACGACTGTGAAGAAATTTCTGCAAAGAAAATTGAACGAATTGCTGTAAAGACAAGAAAATGAAAGAATTGCAGTAAGAAATTGATCGCCGGCTGCGGAGGAAGTGGATGATCGTTTTCTCTCCGAACCCCGAAAGAGAAAGCTGCGGTGAAGGAGATGATCGACTAGGGCTTGAACCCCGGGCCCTAGCTCGTGCGATGGCGGAAGGATGAAGGTGGATGGCGCTCCGACCAGCTAGGATTCGGAACCCCCTAGCCCTAGCTTCGTGCAATGACCGGCGGCGATGGGCGGAAGATGGAGCCGCCTGTGTGTGATCCCCCTTTGCCGATCGATGCCCTAGCTCTCTGCGAGATCCCGTTTTTGTGTGTGTCCAATTGGTTCGGTCCAGATGAGTTCAGTCTAGCTCGGGTTCAATAAGCAAATGAGTTCGATCAGCCTCAGCTCACTTAACCAGGCTCAGCCTTTGGTTCAGTCCAACAGTTAGGTTCAGCAGTTGGTGCAGCCTCAGTTAACCCAACTCAACCCAGAGCTCAACCAAGCCAACAGTTAGGTTCAATCAGCCAAGCCATATGATGATGGAAGCTACAGACGGCTGAGATTAATTTGGCTTCATCCAACGGTCAAATCTCTTCAGATCTGAACCAAACTCCACAGATCTCAATCAATGGTCCTGATCTACCTGTCCACAGCTCGGATTAGCCAGATCAGTGGCGGATGGTCAAGATCTTCTCTTTTCTTGAATGGATGGTCTAGAACATCTTGAGCTTGATCCAACGGTCAGATCGCTTCTGATTTGACTGAAGTTTTCAGATCTTGATCTCTGGTCATGATTAATTCTATCTTGAACTCAGATTGACCAGAAGTTGACCGATGGCTCAGATCTAGCCGTTATCTGGAATGGACGGCTCCTAATAATCCGATGCTTGATCCCTTTAATCTGGATCCAATGCTGATTCAAGTCTAACCTGATTTGATATAGGTCCATGATCAATTGAAGCCTACAAAATGATATTCAAATTTAGTGCCAAAAATATCCCAAATATACAAAGATTAGAATTAAAAGCCAAAATGAAGGGAATACATGAAACCTAATAAAATTGCAAACTTAATCATATAAAATGTGGATGAAACATGGATTTTAGAGCCGAAAATAATCAACAAAATGATGGTTATCAAACTCCCCCACACTTATTCTTGCACGTCTCGGGCAAGTAAACAAAACTAAAAGAAAACAATATATCTCCCAAGCATTACATCCCCTATTAATACTTTAAGAAATAATAAAAGAAAGTTACTTAAGATCATCAAGTCTCAAGCATCCATGTATTTATGGTTCCAAATCTCAAATAAGTCAAAAACATGGTAATTTCATCAACTTGAATAAACTAAGCATGACAAAAACCTCACAAGATGGATATATGCACTGATGCTCACAAAAATGACAAATATGGAAGTGGAGTTCTCTCAAAGCATTCATGACATTGTACTACCATATGCTTGCTTATCTTCTACTTCTCCACTACTATAACATAAGTACACAAATCAAGAGGGCTTTTCAATGAATAATAATGAACCCAAGTGCTACAAGAAAACAAGAATGGTAGATAACAAAGAAGATCATAGAGAGCATAAAAGAAGATCAAAAAGAATATGAGAGCATTGGGGGTAATTAACATGATGTATACAATCAAACAATAGGCCAAAATAAATAACTCAATCAAACCTCCAACACTCAAAATTTCCTTTTCACATTCTCAATACAATACACAACAACCACTTACACACTTCTAAAAATGCATGCATGTATCAACAACTCCACTCTTGAGATTCTCTAATAAAGATATCAAATGAGTACACATCAAGAAAATATTCCTTTTTGTTCATCACTAACAAAATCTCGAATGCTTGAGGAATTTTTTTTTCACATAGGGAGATTTTTTTTCATTCTTTTCTCTCTTTTTTTTCACTTTTTTTTTTATCTTTATTATTTTTTCTATCTCTCTTTCTTTTTTTTTCATAGAGAGATTTTCTTTTTCTTTTTTTTCACAAAGAGAGATTTTTTTTTCACACAAGCATTCGTCTATACACACTTGTCTCCCCCCACACTTAAAACTTGCCCGTCTCGGGCAATGTAGCAAAGCATGATAATCACCTAAAACTCACAATAATAGAGGTTGATAATAGAGAAATAACAATGTAACTCATCATGCAATCACCCCATGCTCACATCGCATGCTCAAGGGAAGAATAAGCTAATAAAGATATGTCAGTGAGAATGTAATGACAATGAAAAGATCTGACAAAGGAAAGACAATGAAATATGAAAGCAATAGGTGAAATGCTCAGTAGTAACAATAACAAAGGAGAGGGAAACTAATAGTTCAACAAGAAGGGTTGCCTCCATCATATTCATGTAAGATTATGCTATTATAATTTCAAAAAGAATCAAAGCAAGTTCTAGAGTGTCAAATATCACAAATGCTATCACACATAAGAGGATAAAGGATAGGCATGGCAATATCCTCACTAGGTGAACAATAAAACTGTCATGCTTAATCTAACAAGATAGAGTTCATCACCACAATAAATGATTAAATGCAATTAATGTCCCCAAGCATACCAAGGAAACCAAAACTCGATAATCAGACTTAACTATCTTTTATGATTCTCAAAGCATAATAAAGGAACATGTAGGGAGATAAAACTAGAAGTCAAACAAGATTTATTCAAGACCAAACAAAATGCAGAATGCGGAAGCAAAACATAAATGCAAAGTATAAAAGCGAACAAACATGCAAGTATAAACATAAAGAAAAACAAGAAAAGGAAAGTAAAGGAACAAACTCCCCTTCAAGTAGGGTAGAGAGCACGTAGCATCCATTTTGGGAGAACTATCCTCATGTGATCAACCTCGTAGTGCACGTATTTCCCCCTTATTAATTTCGCACAAGCATCTTCCGGTGGTCGGAGACAATTAAGGTTCAGAACCCACTTAAGAGGTGAGGTGCTAATAGTCAAAATAAGAACAACTCCTCCCTCTTGATTCTTTTTGGAAGTCCTTCCAAGAGGTTGGAGTCTGTTCAGATGGAGCACCCACTCCAGAAGTCTTTGGGACCCTGCAAAACCATGTAATACCTCTCTCAAGCATGCAGGGTAAGAAAGAAGTGTAATATCATCAATCTCTACATAAAAAGAATCGAGGTACGCATCACATCCAAGAAAATCAATTTTTGGCACCTCAATGAAGTTTTCACAATTAATTTCTGCATAAGATGTATCCAGTAATTCATCAGAACAAATAACATCAACACTAGGTATCGCAATGGAATTTTCACAATCAATTTCTAAATGAGATGTAGCAAGACATGCATCACAACCAATAAAATCAACATTGGGTACCTCTATGCAATTTTCACAATTATTTTCCATAAAAGATGTATTAAGAATATCATCACAACAAGCAATCTCAACACTAGGTGTGTCCAAATATTCACCACAATGAACAAAATCAATTTTAGGTGCCTCTACAGATTTTTCACAAACAAATTTTACAGAAGATATGTCAGTAAATTCACCACAATGAACACAATCAGTTTTAGGCATCTCTACGAATTTCTCACAATCAGCATTTACATGAGGTGTATCAAAACATGCTTCACATTCCACAAATTCAACAATAGGTGCCTCTTTGAATTTCTCACAATCAAATTTTACAAAAGATGTCTCCATAAGTGTATCACAAACAATAAAATCATTTTGAGGTACCTCCATTAATTTTTCTAAAGACATAAGAGGAATACTTACCTGATCGTGCTGAAGAATACCTGGAGGTTTTACAAGAGTGGATGTATCCATAGCTTCCTCCTGGTCAAGAACAGGTTCCATCTCAGGCTCAAATTCTGGTGGACACTCAACTGAAGCAAGTGATTATTGGGTTCTTGCTTCCACCCTGCAAGTACCTACACTTTCATTCTGATCCTCTGAATCTTCCAATATATCAAGAAATGTTGGTGGTCCCTGGGGCTCAGTGCAATCCCCTACACCAATAGGATCATCTCCAATGCATGCTTCCTCAACCATACCTGCAACAACCAAATTAGAAAAATTAGGATCATCAATAACTATATGATCACAAAATAAAAGTATAGAATGATCCTGTAAAGTTTCAGAATTGAATTCAAAACTATCACAAGCTCTACTATCAATCCCCTCCAATGCCTCTAAACCAGTAGGAATGAGTGATTCTTGGGGCTCAGTGCAATCTCCTACACTCTCAATCCTATCCTCTGGATCTTCTGATACATCAACCAATGATGGTGGTCCCTGGGGCTCAGTGCAATCCCTACACCTATAGATTCATCTGATTGTCCTAATCTTTGAGCTTGTATTTGATTCATTTGATTAATTGTTGCTTGTTGACTTTGTAGGATTTGTTGCATGACCTCCTTAACTCTTTGTTCAAAATCTCCTTGATTAGGTTGTGAATTCTGAAAATCAAGTTGTTTGGGCTGAGCAAATGGTCGAATGGGCTGATTAAATTGCTGAAAATCGGGTTGATAGCAAGGATGATGTTGTTGGAAATTATTGTTTTGAAAATTCTGAAATTGGAGCTGGCCTTGTTGATTGAATTGTTCAAATGCTTGAGGGTGAAAATTCTGAGTGCCTTGCTGAAAATTCTGACTTTGAAACTGGAAATCTTGCTGAAATTGTTGAAATTGTGGCTGAAAAAACTGATTCGTCTGCTGAAAATTTGAATAGGGCTGTTGGAAATCTTGGAAATTTTGCTGAAACTGTTGTTGTGGTGGCTAATTAAATGGTTGCTGAAAATTTTGAAAATTTTGTTGGAACTGCTGTTCTGGTTGACTCCAAGGTTGGTTTTGCTGAAATTGTTGATTCGGTTGCTGAAAATTCTGATTAGGCTGGAATGGTTGAAAATTTTGCTGAAAATTTTGGAATTGTTGATAAGGTTGCTACAAATTCTGATAAGGCTGCTGGAAATTCTGAAAATACTGATACTCTACCATGGATCTGCTTGAATGAGTAGAAAAAATTTCCAATAGCCACCTGCAGTCCTGGCCAAAAAACAAATAAAGAATAGCAGCAAATGTATACAAAAGATAGAGCAATCAAGAATAGAATCAAAAGATATAATTATCAAGCACCACTACACTCCCCGGCAACGGCGCCAAATTTGATAACCGCTTCAGTCGTGTCACAGTTTCAAATACAATTAAGATATCAAACTCTTCTAAACTAATGTAGCATAGAGTAACTCGAGTCGTCTCCCAACGAATGTAGTTGGTACATGATAATTCTCAGGATCGTATCTTATTACTTTTGGATTTTGGATATGAAATTGGGTTTTGGATTTGAGAGCTATGACTATGAAATGAATAGCAGACCAAATATGAAATCTAGCCTAATTAAGGAAAGACAGTGCAGGTAATGAAATTTAATTTAGCCTGACTACAATTGCGATAAAGAAAAGAACAATTTGAAATTAAGCATTGACAAAACTAAACATGGAACAAAACCTACAACATTAAAGAAATCTAACCCAACCTAGCTTACTTGCATGTAATTGAAGACGTAAAACCTAATCAATAGGAAGAGCAACACAAAACATGAGTTAAGCAACTAGGAACATCACAATTGAGAAAAATTATTCTAACAGGCATTTGACCAAACACCTCATATGCATGATTGAAATTGATTCAAGCAAGTGCAATTTAAATTGGGGAAGATACATCAATTACAAGCATTCAACATTTATCATAAACATTCGTCAATTAAGAACAATCAACATTCAAATTTAATTGAACATCCAATTGAAACATGAAATTAAGAGGAAAACTGCTGCCAAATGGTTCTGCCGATACTGATGAATAAGAAACTACTGATGCTATGAAGAACGGCTGGAAATCAAACTGTGAAAGGAAATCTGTTTGATGCTAAATCTGCTGTGACGTAGAAGAACGGTGAAGGAGAACTCTGCTGGGAAATAAATCTACTGGGAAGAGATTAAGCTGCTGGAATTAAAA
>JAGFNQ010004433.1:600258-665114 GCA_024364735.1 Boesenbergia rotunda
GCCTTAGGAGAGTGTGTAGCACAATTCTTATGGATGATGCACACTCTCAAAGACTTCCAGCTTAACTACTCTCAATCAGGTCTACATTGATAATATAAGCTCAATTAACCTAACTAAGAATCCAATCCAACACTCTAGAACTAAACACATAGAAGTCAAACACCACTTTATAAGAGATCACGTAGCCAGGGGTGAGATAGTCCTTAAGCATGTAGACTCTAAATCTAACTTAGCTGACATATTCACCAAACCCCTGTAACGCCCCAAAATTCCCATCTTTAGTTCTTAAAGTCCTTAGGATTATTTAGAAATGGTTTAGAAATATTCTAGATATTTTTAGGAATTTTTAGAGTATTTTTATGGAATTTTCTGAGTCCGTTTGGTATTTTTGGAAAAAGAAAAAGAAAAAGGAAAAAGGAAAAATTGGAAAAAAAACAGCTTAAGTGCAGCGGGTGGACCGAACCCGCAACCACCACGAAACAGCACAAGCACCCAACCGGCTGGGCTAGGGGTATCAAGCACAGAAACGGATGGAGAGAAGGGTATTTAAGCGATAGTTAGGTTGATCCGACCCTTAAGTATAAATAGGTAATTAAAGAGAGAAGTTTTATTTTCTCTCAAACCCTCTCCTTCCCCTAACCTGCGCCGACCCCTCCCCTCCCTCTCCTCTCTTGGGCGACACCAACACCAAGCCAAGAGGGCCGGCCGAGACCCTTCTCCAAGAGATAATTCTATATTCGGGATCCCCGCGGCGAGAGGAACGCGTAGACGTGAAGAATTCTCCGAGATCTCAAGTTTCTCTCGAGTCCTAGACGTCAATCTTGGTTGTAAGTCCAAGATATCAATGTAAGTACTGCTCACCTGCAGTAAGAGGCGATTTTTCCGCGAGAATTTCCTTTAAAAGTTTTTAAAAGAGATAGTTCTTTTAGTTTTTAGTTTTTGCATGTGATCTTAGTTCATTATATGCTTATATATTTTATTGAGTGCCCTATATGAGATTAGGGACCAAGAAAAGCTATGAGAAAAGAAAAGAAAAGATAAAGATAAGAAAAGAAAAGGCCAAGGCCTTAAGAAATCCCCAAAAGTCAAGACTTAGGGATTTTAGCACGCAAGGTGCTCCAGAAAATGCCAAGGCATTTACAGATAAGAAAGAAAAGAAAGAAAAGTTATTTTATTTTATAAGGCCAGTACCCGGCGTCCAAGGGCGTCGTTAAAGAAATCTAGGTGTCCAATTCCAAGGTCTTGGCCCTGGTAGACCAAGGTCTGCTCTATTAGGATTGGTGGCTCGCTACCCCAACCTTTTAGGGAACGCGCATATCAGATGGTACTTACGTCTTCAGTGGATCCAAGTGATTATTATTTTCAAGTATATGCTTTAGCAAAGTTTCGAAAGTTTAAGAAAGTTTTCAAAAGTTAAAGAATAGCTAAAGTTTCAAGTTGAGCCAAGAAAAGTAAATTGAGATTTATTATTGCTTGAGTATGCATGTTTTGAGTTATACATGTTCTTAGTTTTCTTTCAAGCATATAAGTATCTCATGTGATTTCATATTGTTCAAGAAGCATGTTTGCACATTTCGAGATTTTGTGAGCTAGATAGTACTTACTAAGCTTTTTGCTTACTAGTTGCATTTCCTCTTACTGCAGATAAAGGTAAAGGCAAGCAATTCTGAAGGAAGGCGACGAGGCGGTGCTGAGTAAAGTGTGTGTGGTGGCTGATTTTGGAGAGATCCTTGAGACGAGACAATTTAGTTATTTGAATTACAATGTTTTAGTTTATTCAAATTTCAAGTTCTTGCTTTATGGAGTCTAGCGAACATTAAGCTTTGGATAGTTTTACATGCTCAATTTCTTAGAGTAAAGATTTCATGTCATTTCATTTAGCATACATATCCTTATGATTGCATTGGATGAGTAGAAGTGTGAGTAGTTTAGAATATTGATACTTTGTTGGAGTTATTGATGCATGTGCCAAGATAGTGCTAGCTTCTCTTTTGAATTAAGTTTTATTGCTCAATTATTCTTAGAAAAGTTGCTTGCTCATTTCATAATGCCTTAGTGATGTTATAGAATTTTGTGTGATGAGTTTCAATAAGTAATTTCTTACGAGTTTTTGAGAAAGGAAGTATGCCATTGTATCATGCATGACTAGTAGAGTTAGTATATCATAGATAGATTTAAATTGAGAAGAAAAAAAAAAAAGATTTCCGCATTCTTAGTCGTGCATTAGAGTCAAGAAGTAAAGAAAGTAACGATCCGTCTAAGGCAGAGAAGGCGGGTCGCTACAGGTGGTATCAGAGCAGTTCCCATTCTCCAGCATCACACACACATCAGCCTCAACCTTGCCGTCTTCAAGTAAGAAAGCTTTAAGTTTCAGTTTTTCTATTGCTCCTTTATTTAATTGCAGTACAGAGAAATGCTTAAGTACTTACTCATATGTGAATAGAACAAGGAAGCATGTTTAATCCCTAGAATGGATATTAGAGAAATGCTTAAGTACTTACTTGATTTGCCCAAAAGTAAGTTTTGGGATTATGGCACGCAAGGTGCTTGATAAAAGTTTTGAGTAAGACCAAGGTCTTACTAAGCCCTAGAACGAGTTCTAGGACTAAGAAATGAGATGAGAATCAAGACCAAGGTCTTGTTATATCCTAAAGCAAGTTTGGGAATATTACCATTAAGTGTTAAGTTATAAATTTGAGGACGTCCTAGAAAGGCCCAAAACGAGGAGCAAGCTCCTAGAGGGCAAGAGGCAACAGAGTCAGTACCCCCACCAAATCTCTTAGACGTGGTGGCTCAGTTACAGAGATAGTTAGCAGAACAACAGCAAGTTATTGCCACTAGGATGGCTAACCAGCAGGTCGTTATTATTACCTCGCCAGTGGCGAATGTAGTGGCACCAGTTGTGATCGAAGACCCATCGATTACATCTGTAGTTCGGCAAGGGGAGTAAGGCAAGAAGCGTACCTCATTCAGTAGGAGAAACCGAAGCCAGGGAACTTCCCAGGCACAAGCAAACCATGGGATGCTTAAGCATGGTTCAAAACGTTGGAAAGAATAGTAGGGCTACTGGACTGGCATGAGGTAGAGAAGATAAAGTGTGCATCTTTCTGCCTTACGGGAGATGCTAGAATATAGTGGAAGAGAGTCAAGGCCAAGAGAAATGTCAGCCAGATGACATGGGCCGACTTCGAAACTGAGTTCTTCGAAGAATACTTTCACATGCAAGTAACCAACAAGCATTATGATGAATTCACGGAGTTCAGACAAGGAGAACTATCCATGGATGAAGCAGTGAAGATGTTTAAGCGGTTAGCTCATCTGTGCCCAGAGCTAGTTAGCACAGAAAAAGAGATAGTTAGGCTAATGCTCAAGATGTTAAGGCCTGAGATAGCGTTGAAGGGGGCTAGCGGTGTTAAGAGGCTGCAAACCCCCGAAGAACTAATAAGTAGTACTTTGATCACTGAGCACTACTTAAACAGTATAAAGGCCACCAGAAAGGTTGAACGATGAAGTTCTTAACAACCTTACCGTTAGGGGAAGTAATGGCCTCTACTGAGAGGCTAAGGGCAGTATCAATCTAGATTTCCAACCAAGAGCTCTACAGTGAGTTGTTAGTCCTTGAGATGAAGGATTACGATGTCATTTTAGGAATGGACTTCTTGAGCAAGTATAATGCTTCTATAGACTGCCGCAAGAAAAAAGGTCAAGTTCACACCAGAAGCAGAACCTTCATTTGAGTTTATTGGAGACCCAAGGAGAAAGATAAATAGGTTCCTACCTACCTTACAAGCTCAGAGAATGTTAGAGAAGGGGTGCTCTGGTTTTCTAGCTCATATAGTAGATGCAAGTCAAAGAGAATGATTGGAGAGAGAAGAAGTGAGGGTAGTCTGTGACTATCCTGAGGTGTTTCCTGAAGAGTTACTAGGACTCCCTCCCAATCGGGAAATTGAGTTTGAAATTGAGTTGGCCCAGGAACCAACCCAATTTCGAAGGCACCTTATCGCATGGCGCCAGCAGAACTGAAAGAATTACAAGAACAATTGCAAGAGTTGCTTGACAAGGGCTTCATTCGCCCGAGTCATTCACCCTGGGGAGCTCCTGTACTTTTCGTCCAGAAGAAGGATGGGTCTATGCGTCTGTGCATAGACTACAGAGCTCTGAACAAGGTAACCATCAAGAACAAGTACCCCCTTCCTAGAATAGATGATTTATTTGATCAACTCAAGGGAGCTACAGTGTTCTCGAAGATAGATCTGCGTTCTGGGTATCATCAGCTAAAGGTTAAAGAAAGTGACATCCCCAGGACGGCCTTCAGGACAAGATACGGCCACTACGAATTTGTAGTAATGCCTTTTGGAGTAACCAATGCTCCAGCAGTCTTCATGGAGCTGATGAACCACATCTTCAGGGAGTATCTCGATAAATTCGTCATTGTATTTATTGATGATATCCTCATATACTCACAGACTCCAGAGGACCATGCTACACACTTGAGGATAGTGCTGCAGATCCTTCAGCAGGAGAAGCTCTATGCAAAATTCTCAAAGTGTGAGTTTTGGCTAGATCAGGTGACCTTCCTAGGTCACATTGTATCCAAAGAAGACATTCAAGTTGATCCAGCCAAGATAGAAGCAGTCAGCAACTGGTGTAGACCCAAGAATGCCAGTGAAATCAGAAGTTTCTTAGGCCTGGCAGGATATTACAGAAAATTTGTGGAGGACTTTTCCAGGATAGCCTCTCCACTCACAGCCTTGACCAGAAAGAACAAGAAGTTTGAATGGTCAGATAAATGCGAGCACAGTTTTCTAGAGCTGAAGAAGAGATTGACTAGTGCTCCCATCCTGACTGTTCCAGAGAGTGACAAGGCCTTTGACATCTACAGTGATGCATCCAAGATGGGCATTGGAGCTGTCCTCATACAAGACGGTAAAGTAATAGCATATGCCTCCAGACAGCTCAAGGACTATGAGAAGAATTACCCTACCCACGACCTTGAGCTAGCAGCTGTGGTTTTCGCACTGAAGCTCTGGAGACACTACCTGTATGGAGTGCAGTGCAGAATCTTCACAGACCATCAGAGTTTGAAGTACTTCTTCACTCAGAAGGATCTGAATATGAGGCAGCGCAGGTGGCTAGAGTTGGTCAAAGATTATGACTGTGAAATCCTCTACCACCCAGGTAAAGCTAATAAAGTGGCAGATGCACTGAGCAGAAAATCCTGTGCAGCACTGATGTCCCTATCATCACTGTCTCTACCACTTCAGAAGGAAATAAAGGATTTTGGAATCGAAGTAATAATTGGGCAACTTTCTGCATTGACTCTAGAGTCAACCCTGCTTGTGGAGATACAAAGAAAGCAAGGTCAAGACCCAGAGATCCAGAAGATCAAGCAGGAGATCCAAGAGGCAGAAAATTCAGAGTTTCGAGTATCAGATAGTGACATCCTCTATCTTGGAGACCGCCTTTGCGTCCCCAATGATGAAGAACTAAGAAAGAATATTTTAGAAGAAGCCCACAGTACCCCGTACTCTATGCATCCTGGTTCTACCAAGATGTACCAAGATTTAAAGAAAAGGTTCTGGTGGTCTGGACTCAAGCGAGACGTGGCCAGATATATCAGTACCTGCTTGACCTGCCAGAGAGTCAAGGCGGAACACCAGAGACCAGGAGGAGTTCTACAACCACTTCCCATTCCAGAGTGGAAGTGGGAAGAGATATCCATGGACTTTATCACAGGTCTCCCAAGGACCACCCATGGACACGATGCAATATGGGTGATAGTGGATAGATTGACCAGGTCTGCCCACTTCCTAGCCATCAAGTTATCGCATTCAGTAGAGCGGTTAGCACAGCTGTACGTGAAAGAAGTGATCAGGCTTCACGGAGTTCCGAAGTCGATCGTTTCTGACAGAGATGGGCGGTTCATCTCCCATTTTTGGAGGTGTGTTCAAGACGCCCTAGGCACCAGACTTCAGTTCAGCACAGCTTTCCATCCCCAGACAGATGGATAAACAGAGAGAGTAAATCAGATTTTAGAAGACATGCTCAGGGCTTGTGCGTTGGACTTTAAAGGTAGTTGGTGCAAATTTCTGTGCTTAGCTGAGTTTGCCTACAACAATAGCTATCAGGCCACCATCAGGATGGCACCTTATGAGACATTATATGGCAGGAAATGTAGATCACCCATATGTTGGCAAGAAGCTGGTGAGAAAAAAAGAGATGGAGTCAGGACTAGACAGCCAGACTGAGCTTATAGAGGAGACCACTCAGGCTATCCAGACGATCCGCCAGAGGATTGAGACTGCCCAGAGTCGACAGAAAAGTTATGCTGACACACGCCGTAGACCACTTGAATTCGAAGTTGGAGATTCAGTATTTCTCAAGGTCGCTCCTATGAAGGGAGTGATGAGATTTGGTAAAAAGGGTAAGCTGAGTCCTCGCTACATAGGACCCTATAATATTATAAAGAGAGTTGGGAAGGTAGCCTATGAGCTGGACTTATCAGAGGATATGTCAGCTATCCACAGTACATTTCATGTTTCCATGCTAAAGAAGTGTATTCACGACCCTAGCCAAGTGATTCAGCCTCAGTCAGTACAGATCCAAGAAGATCTTAGCTATGAGAGCAGACCGACACAGATAGTGGACAAAGCAGTTAAAAGATTAAGAAACAAAGAAGTGCCACTAGTGAAGGTCATCTGGCAGAATCAAAAGCATGAAGAGGCTACTTGGGAACGTGAGGACAGCATGAGAGAGAGATATCCAGAATTATTCTAAGTTCGAGGACGAACTTTTCATAAGGTATGGGGGATTGTAACGCCCCAAAATTCCCATCTTTAGTTCTTAAAGTCCTTAGGATTATTTAGAAATGGTTTAGAAATATTCTAGATATTTTTAGGAATTTTTAGAGTATTTTTATGGAATTTTCTGAGTCCGTTTGGTATTTTTGGAAAAAGAAAAAGAAAAAGGAAAAAGGAAAAATTGGAAAAAAAACAGCTTAAGTGCAGCGGGTGGACCGAACCCGCAACCACCACGAAACAGCACAAGCGCCCAACCGGCTGGGCTAGGGGTATCAAGCACAGAAACGGATGGAGAGAAGGGTATTTAAGCGATAGTTAGGTTGATCCGACCCTTAAGTATAAATAGGTAATTAAAGAGAGAAGTTTTATTTTCTCTCAAATCCTCTCCTTCCCCTAACCTGCGCCGACCCCTCCCCTCCCTCTCCTCTCTTGGGCGACACCAACACCAAGCCAAGAGGGCCGGCCGAGACCCTTCTCCAAGAGATAATTCTATATTCGGGATCCCCGCGGCGAGAGGAACGCGTAGACGTGAAGAATTCTCCGAGATCTCAAGTTTCTCTCGAGTCCTAGACGTCAATCTTGGTTGTAAGTCCAAGATATCAATGTAAGTACTGCTCACCTGCAGTAAGAGGCGATTTTTCCGTGAGAATTTCCTTTAAAAGTTTTTAAAAGAGATAGTTCTTTTAGTTTTTAGTTTTTGCATGTGATCTTAGTTCATTATATGCTTATATATTTTATTGAGTGCCCTATATGAGATTAGGGACCAAGAAAAGCTATGAGAAAAGAAAAGAAAAGATAAAGATAAGAAAAGAAAAGGCCAAGGCCTTAAGAAATCCCCAAAAGTCAAGACTTAGGGATTTTAGCACGCAAGGTGCTCCAGAAAATGCCAAGGCATTTACAGATAAGAAAGAAAAGAAAGAAAAGCTATTTTATTTTATAAGGCCAGTACCCGGCGTCCAAGGGCGTCGTTAAAGAAATCCAGGTGTCCAATTCCAAGGTCTTGGCCCTGGTAGACCAAGGTCTGCTCTATTAGGATTGGTGGCTCGCTACCCCAACCTTTTAGGGAACGCGCATATCAGATGGTACTTACGTCTTCAGTGGATCCAAGTGATTATTATTTTCAAGTATATGCTTTAGCAAAGTTTTCTAAAGTTTAAGAAAGTTTTCAAAAAGTTAAAGAATAGCTAAAGTTTCAAGTTGAGCCAAGAAAAGTAAATTGAGATTTATTAATGCTTGAGTATGCATGTTTTGAGTTATACATGTTCTTAGTTTTCTTTCAAGCATATAAGTATCTCATGTGATTTCATATTGTTCAAGAAGCATGTTTGCACATTTCGAGATTTTGTGAGCTAGATAGTACTTACTAAGCTTTTTGCTTACTAGTTGCATTTCCTCTTACTGCAGATAAAGGTAAAGGCAAGCAATTCTGAAGGAAGGCGACGAGGCGGTGCTGAGTAAAGTGTGTGTGGTGGCTGATTTTGGAGAGATCCTTGAGACGAGACAATTTAGTTATTTGAATTACAATGTTTTAGTTTATTCAAATTTCAAGTTCTTGCTTTATGGAGTCTAGCGAACATTAAGCTTTGGATAGTTTTACATGCTCAATTTCTTAGAGTAAAGATTTCATGTCATTTCATTTAGCATACATATCCTTATGATTGCATTGGATGAGTAGAAGTGTGAGTAGTTTAGAATATTGATACTTTGTTGGAGTTATTGATGCATGTGCCAAGATAGTGCTAGCTTCTCTTTTGAATTAAGTTTTATTGCTCAATTATTCTTAGAAAAGTTGCTTGCTCATTTCATAATGCCTTAGTGATGTTATAGAATTTTGTGTGATGAGTTTCAATAAGTAATTTCTTACGAGTTTTTGAGAAAGGAAGTATGCCATTGTATCATGCATGACTAGTAGAGTTAGTATATCATAGATAGGTTTAAATTGAGAAGAAAAAAAAAAAGATTTCCGCATTCTTAGTCGTGCATTAGAGTCAAGAAGTAAAGAAAGTAACGATCCGTCTAAGGCAGAGAAGGCGGGTCGCTACAACCCCTACCTGAGTCTGAGTTCAGCTCACTAAGAAGGCAGTTAGGGTTTTGCTTGGTAGAATAGGTTTACTCTACTTCTGTTATTTTAAAAACTATTTTACTTGATTTTCAAAATCTTTTTGCAATTTTAAAAATCATTTTTCGACTTAGTTTTTTATTAAAAACTACCCTCTTCAAAAATAGGGTTTTTCTTCGCAAATGGACTTAGCCTAGGCCCTAACCCTAGAAACTGCATGCACCTATAAATCTAGAAGCCAGCATCTCACAAGCACCTTAGGGTACTTTTGATTGATAACTTAGAATGGGTTGAGATGCTTAGGTCTTTGCCTTAATTCAAGATGCTTTAAATCAGTACATCTGCAGTAATTGGGGCACTAAATATAAATTGAACAGTAATCAGGTTAAGTGTCAAGCTTAGAAAATCTAACTTGAACACAACACTTAACTTGACTAACCCTAGCGAAAACTACTGTCTATAACAGTTAGTAAGTAGCTAATTGGGTTAGACAGGACCCGAGCGAGATAAATCAAATTGATTTGGTCCAAGTTTATACCTTGAATTGGTTCAGTACAACACATTATTCTTTTGCTATATTCTTATGCAATTTTTGCTATATTACTCTGTTTTTTGATATATGGCAAAGGGGGAGAGATTGGAAAGGAGAGAAGGGTTAAAAAAAAAATTCAAAATTCAAAATTTTCTTTATCCTTTCTTCAAAAGGTACTTAATCTAAGTTGCCTTCAAAACTATTTTTTAAAACTGTTTCAAAATACTTAATCTAAGTTGCCTTCAAAATTTTTTCTAAAACAGTGTCTAAGTACTTGACCTAAGTTAATTTCAAAATTATTGTTAAGTACTTGACCCAAGCTATTTTTAAAAGTGTTTCTAAGTACTTAAACTTAAGCTATGTTCAAAACTTTTTCTAAGTACTTATCATAAAAAGAAAAGTTTCTAAGTAAAAAGTTTCTAAAATACTAAAGAGATTGAAATTTTTCAAACTCAAAAATTCCTTTAGTAGTAAAAAACTTCAGAAAAAGTTTAATTTTCTACTGAGTTATTGACTTGAAATTTTTTTTTCCAAGTACAAATTTTCTAAGTACCCAGCAAAAATTTCTTTTTGAAAAATCTTTTCTAAAACTTCTTTTGAAAAATATTCTAAGTGTTGAAAAATCAATTCCATTTTTAGACTTAGAAATTTTCAAACCCCACGAACCTTTGAAAAACCTAGGGGGAGATTCCTTCCAGGGGAGGAAACTAAACTGGTATTTCACCTGTCTATGATTAACTTAACTTTTTGAACTGGGTTGCCATAAATCAAAAAGGGGGAGATTTTTGGTGCAGACAGCACCCAAGTCGAACCTTGGTTTTGATAATGGCAAAGGGTTCAAAAGTTAAGATGTTATTTTTATCTAACATGTTACTTGAGTGTGCAGATTGAAGTCCTAGCGAATGACTGCTAGGCACCTAATGAAGGACTGCTAGGCATCGAAACCCTAAGACCTGGCGACGGGCTGCTGGGCACCTAGCGAAGGGCTGCTAGGCACCAGGCGAAGGACTGCTTGGTACCGAAGACCTGGCGAAGGATTGCTGGCACCAGGCGAAGGACTGCTTGGTACTGAAGACCTGGCGAAGGACTGCTAGGCACCTGGCGAAGGACTGCTGGGCAAAAGTCCAACCGGAGGAGCCGGTTGGCAACAGGTAAATTCTCCTGAGAGGAGTAGGTGAGGACGCGTTCCCCGTCGAGGGAACAGTAGGCATCGGTTCGACCTGGAGTTCCATTTTGGAGACCCAAAGTCAGAACCAAGACAGCTAAGGATGTATGAACCTAATATTCTTGCTCTATTTTGTTTGGTACTAACCTTGGATACAGGACCGAAGGAACGAGTTTCTGCCGCTCAGAACGCCCCAAAGGAGAGGGGCAGCAAATTGGGCAGGGCGCCCCGGAGGTCCCGGGCGCCCCCAAGGTGATGGCAAGACAAGCTGAGCAAGTAACGCTTCGGATGCTCACTGGGGCAGGCGCCCCCAAGCTCCCGAGCGCCCCCAAGGCCCCGGGCGCCCCGGATGCCTCGGGCGCCCTGGTTCCAAGTCACCGAAGCAATTGGATTGAAGTTCAACTGAGAAGCTTGTTGATCAAGTCAACCCGGGCGCCCCCGTCAAACCTCGAGCCCGATCCTGGAGGGATAAGGGCTGACCGAGTTTCGGATGAAGGTTTGCGGATCGGGAGACACGTGGAGGGTGCCCCCAGTGTCCCGGGTGCCCCCAGGTGCACTATAAAAGGGGCTCGACCCCCAAGGCTCCGTACACACTTTTCCAACGCCTCAACACTCTTCGCTCAAGCGCTCCGCTCCAGAAACTTCTGATCTCGAGATACTAGCGCCGACGACAACCCTCCGCACTGAAGTACGATCCACACCGGGTGTCGGTAACAAAGAGTTTAATTATTGTTTTTACTGCACTATTATTGTACACATCGTTGTAAAAATTTTGAGCATTATAGAATTACCCGCAGTAAACGTTCAAGGACCGTGAGCCTTCGAGTAGGAGTCGACCGCGACTCCGAACCAAGTATAAAATCTTGTGTTCGCGTGTATTGTTTTAATTTCCGCTGTGCATTCTCTAATTTTATAATCCGAAACGATTTTACGATATTCACCCCCCCCCTCTATCGTATTCTATCGATCCAACAGATATTTGGCTTTGGAACCTTGGAGCACAAACTAGGAGGTTTTCAATCACAATTTCATATCCCCTTCATGTCTTAAAGCTTCTCCTTTAATAGAGGATAGAGCTGTTAACAAAATAACTCAGCCTTGACACCAATTGACTGCTGCCAACTCCAGTCGACTAGTGCTTAGCCAACAGGTAGCCAACAGCTATATTTTGAATAACAGTTGACCGCCATCCAGGCCAGTCGATTGATCCAGCTATTCCAAAATTCACAGAAAGATCAATCGACCGGTGTCCCTACCAGTCGACTGGTCTTAGTACATACTCACACTCATCCTCTCCGCAGTCGCCCTTTGAACCCCTCTTCCTTTAGCTCTCATCCCTCAGATGCATATGAGCTCGCGGTTCGTCCCTATGCCATCCTTTGTCTATGCCTTGAAGTCAGTTTCCTTTGGCTGCACTCCATTGCTCCTTGTCTGACGGTCCCTCGAATGCACCATTCCTCACCGACTCAAGGACCCGAGCACCAGGATGAGATCTCCCACACTTGGCCGCTCTAAGCTCCTTATGTGTGTTTCACCAAATCCTACATGACTTAAACACACATTAAAGTAATATGAAATCCTAACTTAAAGTTAGTGACACACACATCAAAACCTATGATCGTACTAATCAAACTTGGGCCGATTGCACCAATAGGTCGATGGGTCAGAGAGAACTGAACATCAAATGGAAGTTCAAGGGTTAAAGTATTGAATGCTGAGTGGGAAGCCTAACCAGGTCTTGAGAACTGGCCAAATGTTTGCCAACAAGTAAATTCTCTTGAGAGAAGTGGATAAGGATGTGTTCCCTTGAAGGGAATAGTAGGTGTTAGTCTGACTTAGGATTTCACTAGAAATCTAAAGTCAAGATTGGACAATTGTAAGACAGTCACCATTTGAGTAGGAAGACTAACTAGATCTTGAGAACTAGCCAAATGTTTGCCAACAAGTACATTCTCTCGAGAGAAGTGGATAAGGATGTGTTCCCTTGAAGGGAATAGTAGGTGTCAGTCTAACCTAGGATTTCACTGGAAATCTAAAGTTAAGACCGGACAATTGTAAGACAGTCACCATTTGAATTAATATATTATGCCTATTGTGCTAACTCTGTGTGTAGGAACTTAAGATTTGAGGGTGGTTAAAACAGTGTACTCTAGGCGATCGGAGAGGTTCCAGGCCCTAGACATGTTACAAGTGCCCAAAGGGCGTGAGCACAGGCCAACGTGCTAGCTGATATAGTGCACTCCAATTGGTCAACACATGTTAGGATCCAGGCTCCTAGATAAGGATAAGTCACAGTTAGAGAGGGTGTTATCCTGTTCATATCGCTTCAGCAATCCAAGAGCTTAGAAGGAATCTAGATGCTTGAAGGAGGCTATGGCACCGATGGTGTATGTCGAATCAAATAAGCTCAGCTCGAGGCTCTCAGGGCTAGTTCAAGCCCTTGGAATGGTCAATTAAAGAAGCTATGCGACAACATTTAGATTGCAACTCTTCTACTTCTTCTTCCAAGTGCTCTTGCTCCATAAATGATATTACAATGCTGAAACACTTCTCCGACAATCACGCTTAATCTCAGATCTTCAAAGTTGCCAGTATACTAATTGTTTATTTAATTGTTCTATTCTTTCGCACTTTAAATTATAAGGAACGATATACGTGCTACCGTTCCTCGTATTTTTGTAACACCGAGCATTTGCATCTGAATCGTTGTTCGGAGGAGAAGACTTTTGGTGGATTGCCCATGAGAAGTAGTCAACGATTGCAGAGCTTGGACTAGCATCCACTAGGTTGTCAACAAAGTAAAAAAGAAAAGTATTATTGTTGTGTTGTTATTTATTTCATTTTGTACTTAAAAAAAATTAAATGCGCTATTCACCCCCTCTAACTATATATTATTATTATTTTTAAAAAAAGTAATTTTGAAAATCAGTCTAAATCATCAATATCATATATGTCATATTTTAAAAAGTTTTAAGATTAAATATTGTTCTTCTAAAAAATTCATCATTAATCATTTTAACTTTCTAAGTTATAAAAAAACATAAAATTATCTTTATATATCTTTAAATATTTAAACCCATTTTGAACTCAATAACATGATCAATAATATAATTGAAATAATTATGTTTAAAGAATTTTTAAAATGAAAATTTTAACTCATTAGTTTCATTAATTAACATTAAATTATTATTTTTAATAAATTCTTCTTTTTTTAATATATTTTCTATATCCAAAAATATATTTTCTAACAAATATATTTATATTCAAATAATAAAAAAAAATACAGATCTCTCATATTTTTAACAAAATAAAAATGCTTAAAATTAATGGATAATAAAATCTGATTTATACTTGTACTTTCAATTTGATGATATTTTAAAATTTAACATTATTATCTACATGAATATAATAAAAGAATAAATAAAAATATTAATTTTTATTTCAATTAATTAGGATGAGCATTTATCATTAGTAAAAGTTTAAGAAAACTAACATGTCAAGTACAAACATTTAAAATATATGAAGAGAATATGAAGCTTAAAGTGATTATTTTTTAATATGTAATAAAAAATCAATTTAATGTTTAAACAAAAACTAGCATACTATTTTATATCGAATGGAATAGAAGGGGGCATCCTACCTGCTGTTGCAGGGTGAAAGAGAAAGAAAGAGCAAGGAAGGAAGATAATCAAATAACAGAGAAATGAATATCTGTTGAGAAGAACATCTAATCACTGGCGAGAGCGCTTGAATATCAATGAAAAGAAAAGGGTAAGAGATCATTGCCAGATGTGAAAGCGCATATTTTTAGAGTTTAATACGGAAAAAGAATCAATTAGATTTTTTTTAATGAGATATATAATTTATAAAATAATTTAAAATAAATCTACCTTAAAATAATTTAAAATTAAAAGTGGAAGTTTTTTAAAAAATAAATAAAAAAATAATATTACAATATTATAAATCGAGATGCCTTAACCGGTACTAATCGATAGGGTAGCGTGGAGATGAGGAGGTTGAGCAGAAAAACAAGCAAGAAACGATCGTCTTCGGTCCAGTCCTTGACCTTCTTCACAGCTCAAGCTGCTTCCTTTGTCCTTGTCCTCGTGGATTGGGCTATATGAGAATTTTACTTAACACAGCGGGCAACGCAGCTCTTTCCGCTTACCTTCATTGGCCATTTCCGGCCAGCCGTGCTCTTGCTACCGCCACCGCCGCGATGCCGCCGCTACGGAGCTGCTGGCATCGCCTGGACACGCGGAGGAGCTCTTATCACCCTGGACGCCTCTGTGTTCAGGACAATGGCGACGGGACGAAGGAGAGAGTGGTGGTGGTCATGGGCGCTACCGGCACGGGGAAGTCAAAGCTGTCCGTGGAGCTGGCCACCAAGTTCTCCGGCGAGGTGGTGAACTCGGATAAGATTCAGGTCTATGGGGGGCTCGACATCGCCACCAACAAGATGCCCATGGAGGAGCGGCGCGGCGTGGCACACCATTTGCTGGGGGAGCTTCATCCCGAGGGGGGCGAGCTCCCGCCTGCTGCGTACAGGGAGTTGGCGGCGCGCGCCATCGTCAGTATCGCCTGCCGAGACCGGCTACCGGTGGTGGCGGGCGGGTCGAACTCCTTCATACACGCGGCCATGGCCGGGAGCTTTGACCCCCGGTGGAGTCCTTTCGAGGCGGGCTGGAGGCGGAGGATGAGGGAAAGGGCAACCCTCCGGTACTGCTGCTGCTTCCTGTGGGTATACGTGGACGCGTTGGTGCTGACGGAGCAGCTTGACGTGCGTGTGGACGAGATGCTGGCGGCGGGGATGGTGGAGGAGTTGGATCAGTACTTCGAAGAAGAATCGGTGTCGGAGGCGGGCGAGTCGAGGCATCCTGGGTTAGGCAAGGCGATCGGGGTGGCAGAGTTCCGGGAATACTTCCGGGGAAAGGGTCGGGGAACAGAAACGGCGTACCAGGCGGCCGTGGCAACCATCAAAGCCAACACGCGGCGGCTCGCGGAGGAGCAGGTGCAGAAGATCGAGCGACTGGGAGAGATGGGGTGGCCGCTGCGGAAGCTCGACGCTACCGCAGCACTGTCGGCTCGACTGAAGGGATCCATGGCGGACGCAGAGACGGCGTGGGAGAGAGACGTAGCGGGGCCTGGCGCCGCAGCGGTGGAACAGTTCTTAAATGAGGCGGCAGAGGTCCAACAACAACACCACCATCAGCACGGTGTACCTTCTCCTCTGCTCTATACTTAGTTCGACTTTTAGGCGCGTCCTGCTTCTTCCACGAACTCCATTGGAGCAGTTCCTAAACGAGGCGGCAGAGGTCCAACAACATCACCACCATCGTACGTTCTCCTCTGATTTATACTTAATTCGACTTTTAGGCGTGTCCTGCTTCTTCCACGGCCTTCCTTCTCTTCCAATCTTTCACTTCCTTTATTTCTCTCTTCCTTCGTTTTTGTTTCCATAGCATGGGGAAAAGAACAAAGAACAAAAAATACTTGTAATTTTCTTTAGTTTTTTTGTAACTTCAAAATTTTCTTTTTCTTTTTCTTTTTCTTTTTCTTTTAGTGGGAATTTAGAGAGATAAAATGAAAATATGACAGGAAGTGGTAGTGTTGGGGAATGAAGATGACAGAGAAAGGGATTATGGCGGCCAATTTTGAGATGGGGTGCTTCTGACAACTGATGATTGAGCAGAGCAGAGCAGAACAGAAACAAATTGAAACAAATGCAATCGATATTCTTCAATCTTTGGTGTCTCGCTGCGTTTTTGCGTCTGATTTTTGAGAAACTGTTTCTATTCAAAACAATTGTACAGTTTTGCAACAATGAATCACTAGAAGATCATTTGCTGTCATGTTGTTCTCATTTGGTTCCAAACTATCATTTACTTCATAGAATGTTTTAGAGTTGTTCAATGAGTTTGTTTATTCAGATTTTTAGAAACTCTGGCAGGATTTGCGATTTCCACTCACGCATTTGCAATAAACACAAAGATTGTTGGTGTTAGATAAAGCCATTCTAGTTCTTCCTTTTCAGGTCCTGATTGCAAATAAGAACACTTTCTGATGCATAGCCTGGAAACTAGATTAGTTTGGCATGCTCAAAATTCATTTGTTTAAATAACTAACAAACAAGTGTGACTTCTTAACAAATGTTTAATATTAAGTAATTTGAATTAGTTGAACAGGGAATCATTGTGGTTGGTAATTATATTTGCATGTATAAGTTTCATTAGTGTTTCAGTTAGAACTGCGAGACAAAAAAAACGTATGATCTCATGTGTGTATCTGGTGGCAATCGGCTTCGCTTCAAGATGCCCTTGAACTTCCAGCCATGCAGGACCGTCTTAATCATTTTTACGCCCTATTTATTTTTTTTTAAAAATAATATTTTAATATTTTATTTTTTAAAAAAAATATTAATTTTTTAAAAATAAAATTTTATATAAAATCTATTTTTTAATTTTGTGAGATGCAAAATAACTAATTAAAATTTTGATAATAAATTTTTTAATATGATTTTATTAATTTTAATTTTAAATTTTGTTTTCTCGAAATCAAACAAACAACTATAAGCGATCCACAATGAAAAATAATAAATTTTTTAATAACCAATAGGAATCCTTACTTTTGTTATCGAGAAAGCGGACCATTGGAAAGGAAATGGATCACTAATGAGAGGAAAAGAATATGCGTGTGTGAGAGAGGGAAGGAAGGAGAGTATTTTTCTTATTTGAGAGAAAGTGTCAGCGGATTTAAGAAAATAAAATATTAATGTCGAAAGTAAGAATCGTTTGTTTTTTTTTGAAAAATAAAATATCTAATTAAAAAAATAATATAAATAATATTAAAATATTAAAACTCCTAGGGGCCTAATAAAATGCGGGCCATCAGTGTAGGCTTAGTGGCCTTACGCGTGGAGTCTGCCATGGAGCTATGCCTATGCCTTAAATTTGTTGTATATAGTCCATTACAAAATTGTGATGCGTTCTCACGCATTTGCATTGCTCTTTTGTAAGCTCAGAACTGTATTTGGCTGAATCATTCTGAGATAATGATAGAATGAGATGTGACTAGATTAGATGGTAATGCATCTAATATTAAAGAAATATTAATCTATTTAATGTTAGCAAAAAACAATATATATATATATATATGTTTTTTTTATATAGAAGTAGAAGAGTGAGTACATTGAAAAGTATTTAGTATAACATAGATAATATTCAAGTACGTATGAACACCCTTTCGGCAGGTTTCATAGATAAAATAATTAATAAAGTTGGAAAACGTTGAATCTTGGATGATTGATACAGTCTCACGAAAAATTTTCATTGATCGTCAAGGTAAATCGAGAAGTACTCAGGATGAACGGTCGAGAAACCTAACACTTATTTGACACTAAAATTAAAGAAATTGCCTTCACTCCTAAGCATATTTGCCAAATAATATGAGTTAAAATTATGGAGTTTGTAAGAAACAAGACCTAATTGAAAGAGAAAACTGATACATTAAGTTGAAAGACGCCTTGAGTTATATGGTTTGATATCAATCTAACAAATTTCATATGCTTGTATAGGTAAATTATAATATTTCTCCATATAAGACCAAAAATTGTTCATCCCCCTTCATTTAATGATTTGAAGTTATGGTTTAAAAGTATAATTACAAAGAATTAACTCTTGTTAATGAACTATGAAGCCTAATGGTGAATAAGAAAGTTGATTATCGAATCGACTAATTGACTCTTGGATTAACTGTATCTAATGTTGGTTCGAGAAAGCGCTAGAAGGAAAGGGTGAATAGTGCACTTTATAGATGTTTAGAAATCATTCGAAAATAACCAAAGTTGTTGCAACAAAATATAATAACTAAAGTCGTTGCAACAATTTTCGCTTGGTCCGCAATCCAGTGGCTATTATTCCAAAGCTCATAGTCAGGTTGATTATTTTGGTGGGCAAACACTATTAACCTTTTTCCCAAGAAAGAAGAAGACACTTCTTTTATAAGTGTTGGGTTTGGTAACAAGCCTACCGATTAAGCATGAAAAGAAAGCAAGAGTAATAGAAAGTAGACAATAACTAAACATTATCCAAGGCTATGCTCGTTTGAGCTCATAGTGATGTTGTTTTGTTGTTGTGTCGTTGAGGCTTGAGCGTAGTAGAGTGTCAGAGTTTTCGAGGTGTAATAGAGCATTGGAAGAAGTAATAAAGTCATCCTAAAGGTGTTGCTCGAAGGCTCTTTTATAGTCATCCGGGCACTTGGATCGGTATAGGGCATCTCCAATAATCTTTATTTGATCCAACTTCATTGCTGACTCAGCCACTTCGGGCTTCTGGATCTTTTTTGGGTGTCTGAATTGTTGATGTGACAATATCTAGTCGAAGCTCAATCCAACTTTTACTACAGTGAGTTTATCCCTTTTCAGGTACTTTAATCCTTCCGGGTGCCTAGAAGCACCAACCAGGACGTGCTACCTCATCCAAACGTGAGTTAAACTTCGAGTAATCAAGGCGCCTAGAACCATTAGGGGTGCTTAGACCTTCGAGCACTTGGAATCACTCGTAGTTTACTTGATGTCAAACTTTGATCCACCTGACCTCTTTGGATTTTGTTCAACTGATCTTAACCCTCGAGACTTTCTACTAAATCTCTGGCCTTTGACCCGTCTAGACTTTTTGCCTATTGTCCTTGATCCCTAGGACTTCCGGCCCAATGTCCTTGATTTGTCAAGATTTTTTGCCCAGTCTCACCGACCAGTACTTCCTTGCCATATCCTACCGACCAAGACTTCCTTACCTAGCCTCAACTAGAACTTCCCTTGTCTAACCTCTACTAGCTAGGACTTTCTTGAAAGCTTGATCAACATGTTAGAATATGACAGGGTTTAACTTTTGACTCTTTGTCAATATCAAAATTTAGGTTCAATTAATGGTGCTTTTTACACTAATAATCTTCCTCTTTTTAATTATTGGCAATATGATTAAAGATAAATTAAAAAATATAGGATAACAATTTAGGGAGTTAAATAGTTCAGGAGATGAACATAACAAATGAAGTTCACATCAAGATAAAGATAAAAAATAAGTACATTCGATTACTCCACTTAATCTGTCCTCTCCCCTGCAATTCACGTATGCGATATTTAGCTCCTACGGGCTGGATCGGATGGTGAGGCGCTTGCCATTTGCAACGGAGGTCATGGGCTCGAGGGTCGACGGTATGCGCGAGGGATAAAAACCTCGGCTGCTGTTTAAAAAAAAAATCCCTCGACCCCAGGCGCCTCACCACACCAGCATTCACCATGATTTACCCTCTCTGGATACTTATGGGGCAGAGACTAGGGGTCGTCAGGGTGACGATTCTACCTTTTTTGCAACGTATGTGGTATTTAATTTTTACTTAACTGGTCCTTTTTCTTCTCCTTTGTCACTTTGTAAAATTGCAGTTTAAGTGTAAATTTTTTTTAAGAGATACTTGAAAATTTTAACAGATATAATTCAGAGAATTCTTGCAAAAGAGTTTGAACAAAAGAGTTGGAAAAAATTGGCAAAAATTGTTATTAAGATGGTTACTGAAAACATAAGTTTCAAGACTACTTGAAAAACAAGGTTTTGGAAAACAAAAAAAAGGTATATTTGAAAAAAAAAGGGTTTGGAACAGAAAAACCAAGGGTTTCGAAAGACATTTTTGTTAATTATGTCTTAAAACAAACATTTGTAAAGAAGAAATTTGAAAGATATTTTTAAAGAAAAAATAAGTTTTGTTAATACAAGGTCTTGAAAAAAAAACATTTTGAAAGAAGCAAGTCTTTTGAAAATACATTTTAAAAAAAAAATTGAAAAACATTTTAAGGAAAACAAGACTTTTGAAAGAAAATAAGTTTTTTTTTGTATTTTTTTGAAAAAAACATTTTGAAAGAATTTTTTTTAAAATTTTTTTTTAATATTTGATTTGTTTCGTCCTTATTATCCAAGCATGTGAAAAATAGTAAATTAGAAAGAAAGTTTTTGTTAAAAATAATTAAAATAGGCATATAAAATTAGTCTTTAATAAATATCTGAACTAGTTTTACCCAAATGATAAAGAGTTATCGTTGAGTTAGATTTAAGTTCAGTCACATTATATAATTAATTTTCATTTAGATTCCTTTTTGATTCATTGATAAGCATATATTAGATACATTTCTATCATTATTTTAATGCTCATTTACTTATTTTTCCTAATTCTTATTTACGCAATTATACCCCTACTTAACTTTTTATTACCATATTTTTTTCCTTAGTTCAGAGATCTATTTTTTTATTGACAGGAAGCGATTTAGAGTGGAATGGATGCAAAATAGAGCAAGATGATCGCTGGAGCGGGACTGAGGATTTGTGGAATCACACGACCATGTGACCCTACACGGCACGACCGTGCCATCTTGGCACGATCGTGTGCCACCACCAAGGGTAAGCCGTGCCTAGCTGGCCACGGGGAGCACGACCGGGGTATGCCCCCTAGCACGACCTGTGCTGCCCAATTGCAGGCAAGTGCACGACCAGGCCGTGCCTTACCAAGGTAGGGCCCATGCGTCCCCTACTATAAAAGGAGACCTCCTCCTCTTTTCTTTGGGAGGGGGGGGGGGGGGGGGGGGGGGGGGGGGGAGTTTCCCCTTGGAGAGACACCACTCTTGGCCACCCCCTTCATTCAAGGTGATCTCCAGTAGCTCGAGGATGATCTCTGACGCTTTCCATCACCATCAATGCATGGATTGGTTTCGAAGACTATCTGTTGCGAAGGATAAGCATCTCTCTTCCCCTCTTCTCTAGTTTCATAGATTGAAGTCTAGGGTGTTTGTTTCTTAGAGTCTGTGGTTTATTCTTCATGTTAGTGAGTCGTCTCTTTATGTTCTAGGATTTTGGGAGTATTTGTGATGTGGATTTGATGTAGACTCTATAGATTGTTGTTACGCTTGGATTGATGACATGATTTGACATAGTTTTTGTTTGATGAAATGCTTCAATGAATAGTTTATGCTTACATTTTTTAAGTGTATGCTTGATTGATGTGTTTTATTGAACAGATGTATGGATTATTCTCCTTTAAGGGATATGCTCAAGGTTGATGTCCGAGGAGCCCTATATGATAAGGGTAATCCTTTAACCGGATAACCTTGAGCATTCCCTTGATTTGAAGATCATGTTTGTTGATGCAGTCTGGCCCTGATTTTTGTTTTGGTGTTGACATCGATTTTAGTTTAGGTTGATTATGATTATGATTAAGTCCTGGTCGGGGATCAGGCATGGTGTTGGAAAATCCTAACCTGGAGGGTTAGGTGTTGAAAATCCTAGCTTGGAGGGCTAGCTGTGTGAAAAGTCCTAATTCGGAAGAGGTGGGTGAAAAGTTCTAGCTTGGAGGGCTAGGTGAAAAGTCCTAACTTGGAGGGTTAGGTGCAAATTCCCATCTTGGAGAATTAGGTGAAAAAGTCCTGGCTTGGAGGGTCAGGTCCTAGCTTGGAGGGCTAGGTTTGGAAAGTCCTAATCCGGAAGAGTTGGGTGAAAAGTCCTAGCTTGGAGGGCTAGGTGAAAAGTCCTAACTTGGAGGGTTAGGTGTAAATTCCCAACTTAGAGGATTAGGTGAGAAATCCTTAGCTTGGAGGGCTAAGGTGGATGAAACCCTAGCTTGGAGGGTTGGGTTGGAGCCCCTAGATCCGTCTGGTGATCGATCAGGGAGTTGACACGGTGTTCCTTCGTGGATCGGTCTGGTGACCGATCCAGCGATGACTGATCGGTCTGGTGACCGATCAGGGAGTATGCGTTTCACCCACTGACTGGCTCCTGATCGGTCTGGTGACCGATCAGGGAGCGAACAGTGAGGTTGAGTTCCCTTGCTGAACTGCTCCTGATCGGTCTGGTGACCGATCAGGATTACTATGCAGATCGTTCTGGAGAACGATCCAGCTTCGCGGGTTCCTCACTAAGATTGATCAAGACGGTGCCTGATCGGTCTGGTCATGATCTGATCGGTCTGGTGACCGATCAGGAGACACTCTGATCGGTCAGGTGACCGATCAGGAGGTTTGGACTGCGAAACTCAGAAATCGCCCAAATTAGAGGTGGATCGGTCTGGTGATCGATCCACAACCTGGGATCGGTCTGGAGATCGGTCTAGGAGAATCTCAAAGAAATCGCGATTTCTGATTGAGCATTGGGGATCGATCAGGACGGAGCCTGATCGGTCTGGACCTAGCCTGATCGGTCTGGGGACCGATCAGGAGGCTCTCTGATCGGTCTAGTGACCGATCACTTTAATTCAAATTGCACTGTCAGGCGCTCTGATCGCGCCTGACCATATTCGATTATCTACTGTTTACTTCTGATATTTGATTTACTGTGTGATATACTGCTCTATCAGTCTGATTAAGCTGCAGGTGACAGGTGAGGATTCAAACACTCAAGGAGAAGTCAATCGAGGTTTTCCTTGGAGCAGGTTTGTCCGTTTTTCCATCTCAGGGTGCAACGGCCGAGCTACAGATTGGAACTGAGACTGGAGCTTGGCTGAGGGAAGCTCAGGGAGTCCAGGGATAGCTCAGTGGTGGCTGACATTGGCAGATGAGCAGCTGGGAGCTGCAGGGATGGTGTCATCTGATGCTTGGTGGAGAAACAAAAGTGTGTAGAAGACTTCGGCAGAAGCAAGAAGTGTTCGACAGTTCTAAGTGTTCGAGCATGCTGAAGTTCTTGCTGTGTTTTTGTGTTCTCCACATTTGACTTGCTGTGTGCATGTGCTGTTGATTCCTTGAGCAAGTCATTGAGATCTGAGGAGCAACCAACTCTTACGCGAGTGCTGGGAGGAAGGAACAAGGAGCTTGGAGTCCAACAGTGAGAAGACACGAAGGAGGGAGTCCTTGCGTGAGATCGTCGCTGGGTGGAGCTCGACATAAGCTTGCTGTGTTCTTGTCCTTGCTAAGTGCTGAGTAAGAGTTTTCTTTGTGTTTCATTAAGCTTAAATCTATATCTTGTTTGAAACGCTATGGAGAGGTTTCTCCACCGAGAAGGAGGTTGCTTCATATCCGGTGAACACCGGGGCTTGATATGCCGACGATCAAGGGATCACCCACCTTAAGGGCACGCCAAGGAGTAGGGGCAAGTTATCCCCGAACCTTGTAAACCCTCCGTGTTAGCGTTCTTGATAGTTGTGTTTGTTTGCTTTCATTTCTGTTTTTGTTTTCTGCATTGCTTTGTTTTCCTTTGCTTCTTCCGCTGTGCTACTGATAAGTTGAGTGCAGAAATCTTGATAAGTGCCAAAGGTTTAAGTGATTGGCTATATTCACCCCCCCCCTCTCTAGCCATCCGATTTCCAACATGTGGTATCAGAGCTTGGGGCTCTGTTTGTGGCTTAACATCCGAGAGTTATCAACAAAATGGCGTTGAGAGAAGACTTCTCCACCACCCGACCTCCATTCTTTGATGGCGCTGATTTCCAATATTGGAGATCAAAGATGGAATATTATTTGAAGATGGACATCCATACTTGGTTCGCGGTGAAGGAGGGATTCACCCCTCCTAAGGATGATCAAGGCAAAGAACTCGAATCGTGGAGGTGGACTGCTGAACAAACTAGGAAAAGTGAAGCCGACGCGAAGGCGGTTGTCACTCTACAATGTGGCATGAACAAAGACCAACTCATCAAGGTTGATCCTTTCATAAGTGCAAAGGACTTGTGGAACAAGCTCATCAAACTCCATGAGGGCTCCCGAGATTCAAGAATCGCCAAGAGGGACTTGTTTTTCAATCAACTCCAAAATCTCTCCATGAAGGAGAATGAAACGGTAAGTGAGCTCCATAGCCGGTTCAAGGAAGTTCTCAATGGACTTCATTCGATTGATGAAAAGGTCGAGAATCGCGACCTTGTAAGGTATGTTTTGAAAGACTTTCCAAGGAATGCTTTGTGGTCATCCATGGTGGATGCCTACAAAGTTTCCAAGGATCTATCCATTGTAAAATTAGATGATCTATTTTGTGAGATGGAATTGCATGAAATGGCTAACAAAGGCCCCAAGGAGAAGGGGATTGCCTTAGTTGCAGGCGACCGGTCAAACAAGAAGAAGAAGGAGAAGAAAAAGGAGAAGGAGGTCTCTTCGTCTTCATCCTCTTCTGAATCCGAGTCCGATTCCGAGGAAGATGGCAGCAAATCTTCTTCCTCCGAGATGGCGAACTTCGTGCGAAGGATGATGCGAAGGAATCGACGTTTCAAGAGTAGAGGTAACTCTAGTGAAGTTAAACTCGATAAGACTAATGCATCTTGCTTTGACTGTGGTAGGAAATGACATTTCAAGAATGAATGTCTAAAACTCAAGAAGAAGGAGAAATCCAAAAAGAAAGAAGAGAAATCCAAGAAGAAGAAGAAGGCCTTGAAAGCCACTTGGGATGAGTCATCCTCTAGCTTATCCGATGAAGAGAAGGAGGAGAAGAGCACAAGGCATGTGGCACTTATGGCTCTTGGAGAGGAGAGCAGTGATGAATCTTCAAGTTCCTTAAACGCGGCTTCATCATCCTCGGATGATGAAGAGGTAACTTCTCCCGAGCTTAAAAAATGTTATAGAGCAATTACATGTTTAACTAGTATGCTTAAGAAATCAAAAAATAAGGTTAAAGCATTGCAATTAGAAATTAATCAATTGAAATTATCTAGAGATGATAACATTGATGATTTGCATGTTGAATTGTTAGAAGATGAGATTAAGTCTTTGAAACTTGAAGTTGATAACTTGAAATCCTCTAAGGTTGAGGAAGTAGATGATTTGCATAATGACTTACTAGAAGAATAGAACAAATCTTTGAAGAGTGAAGTTGAGAAACTCAAGAATATTCTTGAGAAGTTCTCAACTAGCTCTAAGACCCTAGACATGATACTAAATGCCCAAAGGGCGGTCTACAATAGGGCCGGTATTGGTTACCGTCATAAGGAACCCTCATTTGTGTCTCTCATGTCTAGGACTGATATGAGACAATCTAGGACACCCAAAATTCAAAAGAAAGTTGTCAAGGCATGGGTGCCTAAGTCTTGTTTAGTTGATGCTTTAGGTCCCAAGGTTTGGGTACCTAAAACTTCTATTTTTCGAATTGTGTAGGTTATGATTGAGGAGGAGCATCTATCAACCTGGTTCGTTGATAGTGGATGCTCCAAACATATGACCGGGGATAGATCATTGTTTACCATACTTCACAAGAAAAGTAGAGGTAATGTATCGTTTGGTAACAATGGTAGTCTTAAGGTCATAGGAATAGGAGACATTCAAATATCCGAATGTCTTAGAATTTCAAATGTCCTTCTAGTCAAGGGGATGAAATTTAATCTCCTAAGTGTGAGTCAATTGTGTGACACGGGTTACACAATTGATTTCCAACCAAGTCAATGTCTAGTTAGACAACATGACACTTTGGACACAGTACTAGTAGGAACAAGAGTAGACAATATTTATCAAGTTTCATTTAAAAGTGCTACTAATGTTTCTGCTAAGTATTTCATGTCAAAAGAAGAAGAGTCCACCCTTTGGCACCGGAGACTAGCACATGTGAACATGAAGAACATCCGGAAGTTGGCCAACAAGGGATTGGTTCGTGGCTTACCAAGCATCAAGTATGAGAAAGATAAACTTTGTGATGCATGTCAAATGGGTAAGCAAACAAAATCTGCACATAAAGGTAAAAGCGCTGTAAGTACTTCTACTGCATTAGATTTACTTCACATGGATCTATTTGATTGTAGTACTATCATATCATTGAATGGAAGTAGATATTGCTTTGTGATCATTGATGATTTCACTAGATATACATGGACTTACTCTTTAAAATATAAGGACCAAACCTTAGATGTTTTCATTTCTTTTTGTAGAAGGGTAGAAAATGAAAAATCATTAACAATTAAGACAATTAGGAGTGATCATGGAGGTGAATTTCAAAATCAAAGGTTTTTGGAATTTTGTCAAGATAGAGGTTATAGACATGAGTTCTCTACACCTAGAACACCACAACAAAATGGTGTTGTAGAGAAGAAGAACCGTGTACTTCAAGAGGCAGCACGAAGCATGCTCAATGAGTACTCACTCTCGAATTACTTATGGGCTGAAGCTGTAAATACAGCTTGCTATGTGCAAAACCGGGTCCTCATTCATAGGTTTTTAGGGAAGACTCCCCATGAACTTTGGTTTGGAAAACCACCTACGGTTAAACACCTTCGGGTGTTTGGCTGTAAGATGTTCATTCTAAACACCAAGGATTATCTTGGAAAGTTCACGGCAAAGGCTGATGAAGGGATACTAGTCGGGTACTCCCTCGTTAGCAAAGCCTACCGAGTCTACAATAAGAAGTCTAGACTAGTTGAAGAATCTTCTGATGTTGTCTTTGAAGAAATTTCAAAAGTCAATGGTCAACCAGAAGATGAAGTCCAATTCGAACTTAAGAGACTAAGTTTGAATGAAAGTTATAAGAACACAAGGGTAAACCTAACTTAAACCCTTTGCCCAAACATCAAAACAATTGGTCACTCCAGACCACTGATTGCCTCAACAATCTCCCCCTTTTTGATGTTTGGCAATACACTTAAGTTAGGGAAACAAGATAGTAGTCAAATAGCAAAATAATGCATATGCAATGCAAAAATGGATCCTATCCCAAGGCATCCCACACCTAACTCTCCAAGTTAGGACTTCTTCGAAACGGGCTTTTTAAAACCTATCCCAAGGCTCCCCACACCTAACTCTCCACGTTAGGACTTTTCAACACCTAACCTTCCAAGTTAGGACTTTTCACACACCTAACCCTTCAAGTTAAGATTTTTCACCAAAACCGGGCTTTTTAAAGCTTCTCCCAAGCTCCCCTTAGATTGGACATACAAAGGCTTTTAAGAACCTCTCCAAGGTTCCCCTTACACCAAGAATGGAGCAACCATGCTCCCCCTTAATCTCCACTCCCTCTAAACCTAGGGCTTCTAGCAAAGGTAAGTTTGGTTTCCCAACTTAAACCCAAACTTCTCCCCCTTTGCCATACATCAAAAAGACCCCAATAATATCCCAATTATCGATTCTTTTAATCCCTAATGATCATAAAACAACGTGTACTACCCCCATACACTTGTTTTCCATCATTTGGACATAAGTCAGCAGCTGGATACCCACACCAGCCCTAACCAATCGACTGCCCCTATTGGCAGTTGATTGATACTCTGATTATCAATTTTCTGGCCAATTTCAGAATTGCGCCAGAAATTCCACAAATCTCTAAAAATTCCCAAATTTCGTGGAGAATTTTGTGGTACCCATACCTACTCGAAAAAAATACATTCCATAATGTATCTATCACCGTTCCTAAGTTTGACACAAAACCCAAAAATTTCTCATGAAAATTAAGGCAAACAGGGAGGCAACCTCCCCCTTAACCCATGCCTTCTCCCAATTTTCAATTTTCCTAGGTGAAGTTCTACCCAAGTTAACACCATAGACTCAATTTAGGTTCTTCCCAACCTAACAACCAAGTTCTTCTCCTTTGGTCACCATTAAAGGATTGCCCCCAAGCAACCTTATCCCTAGTGCCAATAAGAACTCAACAAGTCCCAAAAACTCTAAAAAGTTTGCAAGCACATTTGCTAGGATATACCCTATCCTAGAGAAATATGATTTCATGAAAACCACAAATATGCTTGTCTTTAGGTACAAACATAATTTCATAACAGTTTAGCATTTCGTATCAATTTTGAACTCAAATCATGATTCCTTGTTCTGCCAAATCTAACCATGATCAATCTACACAAGGAATTATCCTCAATTCTTCCTTTCATTTATCAAGAACTTATCATTCAAAATCACCCATTGAATCTTATTCACTCATTAGTTCTTCTTGAATTCAATGATATCCTTTTACCCTCATTTAATTACCATTAAACCATGAGGCAATCCATTATTCAAGGAATATAATCAAGGATCTTAATTTAGACATCACGTTATATCACCCAATAGCCATTTTTCTCTAACCCTACTGGATCAGTCGACTGCCCCCAGGGCAGTCGATTGAGAAAACTTACAGAGAGTTTCCACAAAATAATAATAATAATAATAAATATGGTAAAAATACGGTAAAAATACTGTATAATATATGTAAAATACGGTAATAATAATAATAATAATAAATAAATCTACAAAATAAAATAATATATATAAATATATATATATATATATATATATATAGAATATATATATATATATATATAAGAATATATATAAATTTATATAGATTCACCATGAATAGGAGGTAAAATTGGAAGCAATCATATGGAAAATTTTGAAATTATTTTCCTAAATTTTTTTGGAAATATTAGTGGGGAGAATTGGAGTTGGTTTTGAATTATTTAAGGAAAAGTTGGATTTTCGGAATATATATTAATATAAAAGGAAAAGTTTAAATTATAAATAAATGCCTCGTGTGTTTCTTCGCCCGTGCCCTAGCCTCTATCGCTGAACCCTTCTCGCCCGTGCCTCTTCTTTTCTTCTTCCTCCTTCGCCGCAGCTCATCGGCGACTCTCCTTCTTCTTCCCTCTTCACGCAAGCGGTGCGCTGCCCTTCCTTTCTTTTCATCTTCACCGTCGGCTGAGCTTCCTCTTGATCGCGTCGCCGTCCAGCGTTGACCCCTCTTCGGCGGAAAGAGACATCTGAGATCGCCGACCACCACTTCTTCCTTCCAAGCCCGGCGCTGCTGCTCAAAGCCCCCGAGTCTCTGCCTTGACGTTTTTCCTTCTTCTTCGTTTACTGTTCCTCTCCATCAGCTGGGAGCTGTTGCGGTTCGCTGATTCCTCACACTCGCTACCCACACACGATCTGTCTGATCCTCTCCTCTCTCAGATCTGTTGCAGATGCCACTGTCGTGAGCCAACAATCGCATTCCAGTAAGGAAGGTTAGATTTCGGGACTGATCTTGAATGAATTTGTTATTGGATTTTTGAAATAGGACTGAGCTTTGTGGTTTAGATTTCTGTGATATGAGGTCTAATTTGGTGTACTTTAGTATTGGATCAGTGGTTGTATTCTTATCTTTTTGTTGTAATGGTTTTCCTTGCCATTCTTTCGGTTGAGAAATAGAAACTAGTTAGGAATTCAGATAGTTGATCTGGTGCTGTGTTTCAGAGTTGTTTATGGGTTTAGGTTCTGTTTTGGGAGCAGATAGGTTTCATGATGATTTCGTTGAGGATTGGATGTGGCTTAGTACTCTGGGTTTTGTAAGGTTTCGGCCGTGTGCTACATTTGATCTCGTGCTATTGCCGTGAACCGTAAATTATAGAGATTATTTTATGGGAAAATGATAATTAAACTAAGACGTATTAGTGGAGGGTATCTCATTAGGGCTTGATCTTAATGGTATGTGGTAATTAATTTAGTTATTTAATTTCTTGTATTGATACAGGACGTTGATTCAGACTCGTTTCGGGTGATTGCGAGTTGTACTTGGAGACGCTCTACATATTGAAGGCGGGTACTTCCTGCTTGTTTCTATAGTTCTGTTTATCTTTAAATGCATGGTTGTTTATTTATCTGAGTAGGTCGATTTACCTTAAATCTATTCCTCTTGTTTTCCTGCTTGAAACTTATTCTGTGCTTAACCTTTGAGTGATAATTTCAAATTGTTCAGTTATACAGTCTCATCACTTGACTTCTGATCTAAGAGTACCGTGTGTACTATATAATAAGCATTTGACCTATCTAGGGTTTGATTGGCATTAGATAACCCTACCCAGTAGTTTAGTGCATGCTTATTTACTTTGGTGTTATTTGTGTTCTTCGTATCATATTGATTCCATGTTTTGGATCTGATTGAGGTTATGTATATTAGTGACATGCATCATGACATTCAGGCCGACGACCATGGGCTCCCTTGTAGTTGAGACGGATCATCGAGTATATTTTCCTATTGTGCTACACTTAGTCAGAGTTGTGTGCAAACAGTTGATACTCCACAGGTGTTAGGAGTCCCACAGGTGCTTCGGAGTTTTTCATATCAGGGCCATGGTTGTCATGGTGTATTTGCATAGCCATAGGTGCTTCGCGCTTGTATCTTGTCCACTCAACCTAATGGTGGTTGGTGTGTGTACAATGCAGGTCATGACATCATATGCATATTGTGCATTATGCATTTTGCTTGTGTTTGCTGCATTTGTTTGAGCTATGACTTGTTGCATTTGATTGACATGCATATATGGTTATGATTTGCATTTTATATGATCTGGATATGTTCGGCAGTATCAGCCGTTTATGGAGGTGTTAGAGGGGATTTTTGATTTTGCCCCTACTTGTTACATGGTCTTCAGGTATGTTTTATTTATATAGATGCATTTTGTTTATGCTCTTTATTCTGGAGACTGTATACCTTTGTTATCTTTATGCTTGCTTTACCCTTTTATATACCATGCATTTATCTGTTCTTATACCCGCAGAGTTCCATTCGGAACTCACCACCCCTTGTTCTTCTTTTTGTTTTAGGTAGTCGATAACTATGTCTCGTGCTGCCAGGAGAGGATCCAGCTGCCAGTCTCCCAGTTTGAGTATTAGATTTATTGGTTTTCGTACACTCGTAGTCGTTTTATAGTATTAATATCGTTTTTGGTTTTATTATCGTTTCGGATGATATTTGGTCTTTCATTAAGAAATGTATTTATATATTTCCGTTGGATTTCGGTTTTGCTGCGCTTAGATATGGAGAATTATTTATCATGATTAATTATTTGTCAGTTATAATAATTAACTGCGTGGTTGTGATGGTGTGATTGCCAGCCGAGTGTGGCTGAGCTATATATGTGTTGAGGTGTATGTATAAAAGTTTCATATTGTCTGCCGTACAGGGGAGGTGCTGCCCGATTTTCGAGCGAGCCCGGGCCTCTGGGCACGTGACACTTAGTCACTCATTAGTTCTACTTGAATTCAATGATATCCTTTTACCCTCATTTAATTACCATTAAACCATGAGGCAATCCATTATTCAAGGAATATAATCAAGGATCTTAATTTAGACATCACGTTATATCACCCAATAGCCATTTTTCTCTAACCCTACTGGATCAGTCGACTACCCCCAGGGCAGTCGATTGAGAAAGCTTACAGAGAGTTTTTGGGCTTGAGATCAGTCGACTGCCCCAGGGCAGTCGACTGATACCTGATTTTCAGGTTTTTCAGCCGAATTTTAGAAATCCCCAAATAATTCTACAAATCTCCAAAAATTATGAAATTTCGTGGGGAGATTTGTGGGGCCAATGTCTACTTGGAAAAAATACGTTTCCAAACAAATGTACTTCGGATCCCAAGATTGACACGAAACTCAACTTATCCTAAAGTGTATTATTGAAACTCATCCCAAAAGTCTCGATTGTGATCCCTCCTCACTGTTTCTTCTTATCCTTGATTATAGTTCATTTCTATCATTGAATTACATGGTATTCACACATTAAAACCCAATTTTTCCCAATATAATTGTATTTTCATTCTTTTCTCCCTAAATTCCCTTTTAATGTGCCAAAACCTAGGATTAAGACTCACCTAAGTCTTTCAAAACTTTTTGACACATTTCACCTAATTTCCTAGGAGAGAAACTCTTGAGATCCATTTACCATGGACCCCAAAGGCTCCTAGAGCTCCCCCTTGAGCTCTTAGCCTTAGCCACCTCCCTAGGTGACTCGATCCACACTAAGCCACACCGATGTGCCACTAGTGATTCTTGGCCTACAAATCTAACTTTCATAACCTTGGACACCTTGTCCTTAGTTAAGTCACCCTTTCTACCTTTTGATGGCACCCTCTTGCCATCCTTAGACTTGCTCTCCTTACCATGACTATATGCTCCCCCAGCATATTTCTTTCCATTTGCCTTGGAAGTCTTAGACCAATATCCCAACCCCGATCTATCATAGTTGGGTTTTAAACTACCCAACACCATGTCTAAGCCCTTAGATCCAACGGTGAATCTTTCTAGAGCCTTTTCTAATGTATCAAGCCTTGACCTCAAGGCTTGATTTTCCCTTGCCAAGTCCCTAACTTTAGTTTCCATATGTCCACCTTGGATATTCCTAGGTCTACCCTCCTTTCTAGGCACATTCCTCCCCCTTTTGGGATTAGTGCCATGATCCTTAGGTCTAGAGGTCTTGGGCTCATGGTGCATGCTTTTCCTAGGGTTATGATCTACCTTGTTAACCCTAGTCCTATCATTATATCTAAATCCAAAGTTGTGCACTAGTAAATAATTTTCATTAATTTTAGCATGCATGGATCAATAATTTACTCTACTTGTATCATGCATAGAGGAACTTGAATTTGTATTACATTTTGGCTTAAGGTTAGGAGTTACCTGTTGGATCGAGAGAACCGATAGAGGGGGGTGAATATCGGAAATCGTTCGGATTTATGGAAAAAGAAATTGCACAGCGGAAGATAAAAGCAAACACACGAACACAGTAATTTTTACTTGGTTCGGAGCCTAGGTCGACTCCTACTCCAAGGCCCACGGTCGTTGACCGTTTACTTTGGGCAATTCTATATGATGCGCAAAAACAGTTTACACAAATGGATTACAATAGTAGTGTAATAAGCACAGAATTAAAATATCGCTTTCTGTTACCGACGTCCGAGGTAGATCGACTTTTCGGAGCGGAGGGACGTCGTAGGCTCGAGTTGGGAAGTTTCTGGAGCGAGGCGCGAGAGCAGAAGAGCGTAGAAGCGTTGAATCAAGTGTTGTTTGAAGATTGGGGTCGAGGGCCCTTTATATAGGGCCTGGGGGCGCCCGGGACGTCGGGGGCGCCCCCCCCCACGTGGCAGTCGATCCATCTCCAGCGCGGTCAACATCTGATCCCTTCAAAATCGGGATTAGACCTTGACCGGGGCGCCCGGAGCGCTGGGGGCGCCCGGGTTGACCGGGTCAAACTTTATCCCTTGGCTTCGCTTGGCTTGAGCTTCGATGACTTGCTGTTGGGGGCCCCGGAGCGCTGGGGGCGCCCGGGAGCAGCGGAGGCGCCCGGGAGCACGGGGGCACCCGGAAGTTGAGCTGTCGAAGCCTATCTTGCTTTCTTGTGTTTTGTGTTCACCTTGGGGGCGCCCGGGACACTCCGGGCGCCCTGGTCAGCTGTTGCCTCATTCCTTTGAGGCTCTCTGAGCTACAGACACACGTTCCTTCGGTCATGCATCCAGGGTTAGTCCAAAACACAATAAAACAATAAATTATTAGTTTATACACCCTTAGCTGTCTTGGTTCTGACTTTGGGTCTCCAAAATGGAGCCCTAGGTCGAACCGACGCCTACTGTTCCCTCGACGGGGAACGCGTCCTCACCTACTCCTCTCGGGAGAATATACCTGATGCCAACCACTCCTCTGGTTGGACTTTTGCCTGGCCGTCCTTCGCCAGGTCTTGGATGCCGAGCTGTCCTTCGCCCGGTGCCTAGCATTCCTTCGCTAGGGCTTCAGTCCCAAGCTGTCCTTCGCCAGGCGCCTAGCAGTCCTTCGCTAGGTCTTGGATACTGGCAGTCCTTCGCCAGTTGCCTAGCAGTCATTCGCTAGGGCTTGGATACTGGCAGTCCTTCGCCAGGTGCCTAGCAGTCCTTCGCTAGGGCTTTTTACTCTGCACACTCAAGTGACATCATTAGATCACAAATAAACTTAACTTTGAATCCTTTGCCAATATCAAAACAAGGTTCGATATGGTGCTTCCTGCACCAACAATACCTTCCTTACCTTTGAAGTTCCTCCTTGATGTGGGCTTCTTCTCTTCTTCCTTTCTTCTTTCTCCCATCTCCTCAAGTGGTCCATTTTCTTTAGCTCACCTTTCTTTGGGCACTTGGTGTGGTAGTGCCCTAGCTCCCCACATGTGAAACATCTAATCTTCTTCTTCTTCTCTTAGGATTCTCCAGTCCTATGCCTCATGTTAGTATTAAATTAAATTGAACTGAGTGTAGATTTTACCTCCTTTTTACCTTTTGGTCACTTGTCCTTGTAGTGCCCCTTTTCATTGCACCCAAAGCATATAATATGGTCCTTTTTATTTGCTTTGGTGGAGGTGGAGGCTAGGTTGACTTCTTCTTCAACCTCTCTTGATGATGTGGAAGCTTCCTCTTGTTCTCTCGATGAGGTGGAGGATCTCTCGCTCAATTCCTCTATCTCACTTGAAGATGTTGATACTTCTTGGACACTCGAAATTATTTCTTTGGGCTTTTCCACTAGTTGAGCTTGTGTAGGGATCTTATGAACTTCTTTCAATTTGCTCCATAATTCACATGCATTTTGGTATTTCCCTACATCACTCAAAATTTTGTTAGGTAAAATATTAATCAATATATTGATTACCTTTTCATTGGCCCGAGATTGTTCTTGTTGCCGTTTATTCCAATATCTAGGACGAAGCTTCTTCCCATGCTTGTCCTTTGGAACTTCGAAGGGCTCTTCTATGGCTATCCTACATGACCAATCCATGCTAAGCTAAGTCTCCATCATTGCCCACCAATAGTCGAAGTTTTCATGATCGTAGGGCGGTGGGATGTAAATGTCGTCCCCAAATTTGTCTTCCATTGTTATTCCTCTAGCGTTCTTGCTCCCTCAGCGATTAGTCCGATCAAGAGCGGTCCTTCACTTTGATACCAATTGTAGGATCATTTCCGTACGCTAGAGGGGGGGTGAATAGCGTTCCGTCGATTCTTTTTACCTACATTGTTAGTTGCGCAGTGGAAATACAAACAAAATAAAAACTAACAACAATAAACAAACGCTAACAACCTGATTTACTTGGTATCCACCCCGGACGGGTGACTAATCCAAGAATCCGTCGGTGGATCACTCCCCGAATAACCTCCGACTAGCCCTCGTCGTTCCTTGTGGGCGGAGAAACCTCACCACAATCACCTTGACACTATCTGGGCACCAAAAGACTACTAACTCACTTTACCCAAGCGAGTTTCGTTAAGAATCTCTGCCACTACGAAGTTCTCTTTAAATAGGACTCGGGCTGAAACCCTCGCTACCAGTCGACTGCCCTGAGGGCAGTCGACTGGTGCCACTAAATTCGACTGTTGCACCCCCAACGTTCGAATTCTCAGCCAACTCACCAGCCACCTACCAGTTGACTGCCCCCAGGGCAGTTGACTGGTCCCAGGGCTGAGACCTTTCTGTGAGTTCCATCAGTCGATTGCCCCCAGGCCAGTTGACAGGTCTACTCACCCACCCAAGGTTACCCTTCCTGAGTACATTCCACTCCGCACTCAAACCCTAGGATTTCCCGAGTACAATCACACTGCACTCGTACCCTCACGACTCGACTGACTCCTCATCCGCAGCCTCGACTATTGCCTTCGCGCCCTCTTCATCTTCGGCTCCAGTTCCTCGGATGCACGCAAGCCTCCAGCTTGCCTCCATGCCATCCTTCACGCATGCCTCGAAGTCCACACCCCTCAGCTCATCGTCCCAGCTCTCCAAGGTCCCTCGGGGCCACACAAGCCTCCAGCTTATCTCCATGCCACCCTTCACCGTACCGATGCCGTCTAGTCAAGTTTGTTGGATCGAGAAAACCGATAGAGGGGGGGGGGGTGAATATCGGTAATCGTTCGGATTTTTATAAAGAGCACGTACGCAGCGGAATTAAAATCAAAACAATCACAGCACAAAGACACAGTCGATTTACTTGGTTCGGAGCCTGTGTCGACTCCTACTCCAAGGCCCACGGTCGTTGACCGTTTACTTTGGGCAATTCTATATGCGCGCAAAACAGTTTACAATAATTTATTACAAGTAAGTGCACTAACAATAATAATAAAAAAAATCCGATCTTCGTTACCGACGTCCGGAGTGGATTGACTCTTTCGGGGCAGCGAGACGTCGTCGGCTCGAGTTGGAGTGTTTTCGAAGCAAGGCACGAGCGTAGAAGATCTTTGGGGCGTTGAGAGAACAGTTGTCCTAAAGCCTTGGTCGAAGGCCCTTTATATAGGGCCTGGGGGCGCCCGGGACGTCGGGGGCGCCCCCCACGTGGCCTCTGATCCGCAGAGCTCTCGGTCAGCATCTATCCTCTGGATCCGCTTTGACCGGGGCGCCCGGAGCGCTCGGGGCGCCCGCATTGACCGGGTCAAAGTTCTATCTCCTTGGCTTCGAGGGGTTCGGGTTCGATGTTGCACATGGGGGCGCCCGCAGCGCAGGGGGCGCCCGGGAGCAGCGGGGGCGCCCGGAAGCACGGGGGTGCCCGGCCCAGTATGTATTCGAACCCCTTTTTGCTTTACCTGTTTTGTATGGCCCTTGGGGGCACCCGAGACGCTCCGGGCGCCCTACCCAGCCCTTGCCTCTCTCCTTTGAGGCTTTCTGAGCTGCAGACACACGTTCCTTCGGTCCTGCATCCAGGGTTAGTACAAAACACAACAATATATTAAGTTATTAGATTATACAGCCTTAGCTGTCTTGGTTCTGACTTTGGTCTCCAAAATGGAGCCCTAGGTCGAACCGACGCCTACTGTTCCCTCGACGAGGAACGCGTCCTCACCTACTCCTCTCGGGAGAAATTACCTGATGCCAACCGTTCCTCTGGTTGGACTTTTGCCTGACGGTCCTTTGTCAGGTCTTGTAAACTGGCATTCCTTCGCCAGTTGCCTAGCAGTCCTTCGCTAGGGATTTGATACTGGCAGTCCTTCGCTAGTTGCCTAGCAGTCCTTTGCTAGGGCTTGGATACTAGCAGTCCTTCGCCAGTTGCCTAGCAGTCCTTTGCTAGATCTTGGATACTGGCAGTCCTTCGCCAGTTGCCTAGCAGTCCTTCGCTAGGGCTTTGTATCTTGGCAGTCCTTCGCCAGGTGCCTAGCAGTCCTTCGCTAGGGTTTTGTATCCTGGCAGTCCTTCGCCAGGTGCCTAGCATTCCTTCGCTAGGACTTTGTTTCTTGGCAGTCCTTCGCCAGGTGCCTAGCATTCCTTCGCTAGGACTTTGTATCTGCACACTTGAGTAACAACATTAGATCACACACAATACTTAACTTTGAATCCTTAGCCAATATCAAAACAAGGTTCGATATGGTGCTTCCTGCACCAACAATCTCCCCCTTTTTGATTTATGGCAACACAATTCAAAGTTAAGTGAAAACTTATAGCAGTTCAGGAAAGACAGTTAGGAGCAATGAAATATAGCAATTCTGAACAGTCTAAAATCAAAAAATATAGCAATTCTGAATAGTCGAAAACCAAAAAAAATTTCTCATAGTCCCCCTGAATAATTGTGTTATAAAACACTTAACTTAACTTTGACCACTTAACTTAACTTTGACCTTTCCTCCCCCTTTGACATATATCAAAAGCAAACATGGGTGGACAAGGTAAAATTTTGAAGGGTTTTGCAAACCTAAATTTTGTTAAAAAACCTTTTACTTACAAGACTTTACAAAAAAATTTACTTAGGCAAATTTTCCATTCTTGAAGACAAATTTCCAAAAAAAATTCAACTTTTAGAGTTTGGAAAAATTTGTTTACTAAAGAGAATTTTACACATTTAGACGAATTTACATGGAAACACTTTGTGCATTTTGAAAAACATAATTCTTAAGAAATTTCTAGGCAAGTTTTTCCCCAAAGAAGATTTTACTTAGATATATTTGCCAAAATTTTTAAAAAGTTTTGCTCAGACAAATCTTGTTTACTAAGGAAAATTTCACTTAAAAAATTTGAAACACTTAGATACTTAGAGATTTTTGTTTTACAAAAAAACATTTTTTTTCTCTTTCTTTCTCTCCCCCTTGGCCATATATCAATAAAGAAATATATAAGAAAAAGTTTGTGTATTAGAGCCTATGGGTTTTGAAAACAAAAAAAATACTTAGTATAATCCTTGAAAAAAGCTTAAATTGCACTTTTGAAACCGAAAAAAAAGTTCGTACTTTTGAAAATTATTAGTACCTTGGATTAGTACTTTTTGAAAAATAGTAGTACTTTTGAAATATGTTATGTATATTTTGAAAATTATGCATTTTTGAAACATATAAGTACTTTTGAAACATATTATGCATTTTTGAAAAATATAAGTACTTTTTGAAACATATTATGCATTTTTGAAAAATATAAGTACTTTTTGAAACATATTATGCATTTTTGAAAAATATAAGTACTTTTTGAAACATATTATGAATTTTGAAAAATATAAGTACTTTTGAAAAGTTTTAATATTATTTTCAAAAGTATTCTAAAGTCAAGCAAAATTTTGAATGTGATAGTATATATAAGCAAAATGATTTAAAAGAATAGTATTTTGAAAGACAATTTATTTATGTTTTCAACGGGATTTTAAAATTACAGTGCATGAAAACATATAATTTCTAAAAAATATTTAATAATTCTTTTAATTTAATCTCCCCCTGAGCTTGACCCAGCCCTAGGAAGCTTGTTGACTACAAGCGATCTTCCTCAGAGTCTTAAGGTTTGATTCAAACTATAAGAATTATCTAATAATTTTGAAAAATGATTGTCAGAAACAATTTCTTTTGACTCAAACTCCCCCTAAATTTGACACATCCTAGGAGTCCTTATAGATCATCAAGTGGACCTTCCTCTGTGTCTTTAGAGTTTATTAAAATCAAAAGAATAATTTTGACCAACCTTCTGAGTATGATAACTTTCAAAGAGATACATTTTTGAAAACATGACTTGAAATGATAACACAGTTTTCGAAAAAATATTTTGAAATGATGATAATTTTCAAACAGATAGTAGTATAAGAAGGTTTTTGAATCAATTTTTGAAAACCTTATCGAGATGATAGTAAGATTTAGAGCATAAGGTTTTTGAAAAAATATAATTTTTTTTTTGAAAAGTATTGAAAGAAACTCCCCCTGTATCTGACCCAGTCTGATTTTTATCTAAGTTCCTTAAGGGGTTTCAGTGTGCAGGTTTGACTATGTTGACTAGGGTTGACTGTTTTGACCAAGTTTGACCAATCAATGACTAAAACAAAACAAGCCCTAGATTATATTTAAAACCAGTCTATTGAGATATTAAACATGAAATTAAAAAAAAAAACGTTAGAATTGAAAGAGTAGGGTACCGTAAACTGAAAAAAAATAGAGATAATTTTGAATAACTTTTGAAAACATTTGTTTTATTTAAAAGGATAGTGAATTATGCTTTTAGGTCCTAGATGTCTCACCCAGTTCTACGTGGTTAATCATGTTAACCTTATGGGTTGTGTGAGACAAATATTTTAATTTTGAAAATAAATGATTGACAATAATTAAACTGAATTTTGAGAATAATTAATTCAGTTGAATTTGAGAATAGTTAATTGAATTATTTTGAATTTGATTAATTGATTAATTGAATTTAATTGATTTAATTAAGATTTAATTGAATTTAATTGATTTAATTAAGATTTAATTGAATTTAATTGATTTAATTAAGATTTAATTGAATTTAATTGATTTAATTAAGATTTAATTGAATTTAGTTGGTTTAATTAAGATTTAATTGAATTTAATTGATATAATTAAGATTTAATTGAATTTAATTGATTTAATTGGATTTAGTTGGTTTAATTAAGATTTAATTGATTTAGTTGGTTTAATTAAGATTTAATTGAATTTAATTGATTTAATTAAGATTTAATTGAATTTAATTGATTTAATTAAGATTTAATTGAATTTAATTGATTTAATTAAGATTTAATTGATTTAGTTGGTTTAATTAAGATTTAATTGATTTAGTTGGTTTAATTAAGATTTAATTGAATTTAGTTGGTTGGGTTGGACTCAACTTTTAGGTCCTAAGCATCTCACTCATTTCTAAGTGACAAAACAGGATATCTTTAACTGTTTTGTGAGATGCATTAATTTTATCTTTGATGTTAACACTATGATTTAATTGAAGCTTGTGTTAGATTCGAGTTTAACAAATAATAATTTAAAATTGAGTTTCGATAATTGGCTTCCAGGTCTTGGCTAGGCACAGAGGCCTTCTTTGGCCGTAGCCTTATTGGATCAACAATCCTTTCCTTGACAAAGCCTTTTAAAGAAAGATCATTTTCAAATCATTTTTTGATAAATTTTGGTCTAACTAGTTTGGGTATTGGATCGGTAGCTTCGGTTAGTTCTGCCAAAATGGCTTCCGTAACGTACTATCATCTCACCTCCTCCTAATACTATGTTATTCAAACTTCAATTAAATCATTTTAGTCCTTAAACTAACCAATCCTAATTAAAAAAAATAAAAATAAAAGGAAACATACAATTAAAGCAAACAAAAAATGATCTAAGTTACATCATAATCGTAATAATATTCTGGATTATCAAAAATAGCAATATTATGAATTGAATTTTCATATGAATGAAAGTTACCCATTTTTCTTCGGCTTGACTGTTTTTTCAGCATTTTGTAGTGGTTGTGAGCCATTAGGATCTGCTTCCGATGATTCCCTTCTTCGTCGTCAGATTTTGAGTCTGAGTTGGACTCAGGTACTGGTTGAGGCCTCTTTTGCAGTTCTCTTGGAGTTTTCCCTGCAATAGAACTTACACCTTCCTCGACCATTACAGTATCTGTTTGATTATTTAATTCTAATTTAAAAGAAGATTCGAAATCGATTACCATTTTTGTCTCAGCCAATTCGTCTTCTGACTCAGGTTCGATTTCGACTTTGGATTCAGGTTCAGACTCTGACTCGGCTGTCTGTGCTTGGACCGAGAGGGCAAGATGACTTACCTGATCCTCTTCTTCATCTGAGATCTCTTGATGAAGGTTAATCAATTTTTCCTAAATTTCTCTCGCACATCTGAATGTACCTACTAGTTCGAGTTGCTCCTTGGTTAGGTCACACTGTATGATTGATGTTGCCCTTGCATCAGTCTCGATCTTCCTCAGAGTTGGTTCGTCCAATTTATCCCAGGCGATCGACACTCCATCTTCTGTAGGTACTGTAAACCCCGTTTGGATTATTGTCCATAGATCTTGATGGGCCTTTAGGTGGGATTCCATTAGACCCTTCCAGGTTCTGAAGTTTCCGCCAGAGAATAGAGGCGGACGAACACTGTTCCATTCTTGATTCTCCATTAATGATAGATCTTGCACACAAAAAGAAAAAATAGAAATGTACCAAGACTTGGTCTTGGATTAGTAGTGCGGGAGAAGGAAAAAAAAATAGCCAAAAACAAATTGCATGAATTTCAAGGCAGAATAATAATAAAATAATGAAAATAATTTATGACAAGATTTTGAAAATGATGATTTTCTCAATTCTGATTAATAATGAAAAAATATGAATTTAATGTTTGAAAAAAAAAGTTTGCTCGAATTAAAGTAGCATGATTTTTGAGAAAAAATAATATTAAAATAATAATAAAAAAATTTATGACAAATTTTTAGAAATTGATTGTTTTATTGATTCTGACTTATAGGGAAAAAATGAGCATTCAAAATTGAAAAAGGCGTAAGAATATTTTAAATATACCTATAGATATTATTTATATTAAATATAAAAGGCGAACGAGATTGAGTGGTGTTGCACCAACCTCAATCAAAGAAAAAGATAAAAAAAATTAAAACTATTTTGTAAAATCCAAAAATACTCTCAAATTGGTGGTTGCACCAAATTTGAGCTTCCCCGGCTCTGATACCACTTGTTGGATCGAGAAAACCGATAGAGGGGGGGGTGAATATCGGTAATCGTTCGGATTTTTGTAAAGAGCACGTACACAGCGGAATTAAAATCAAAACAATCACAGCACAAAGACACAGTCGATTTACTTGGTTCGGAGCCTGTGTCGACTCCTACTCCAAGGCCCACGGTCATTGACCGTTTACTTTGGGCAATTCTATATGCGCGCAAAACAGTTTACAATAATTTATTACAAGTGCACTAACAATAATAATAAAAAAAATTCGATCTTCGTTACCGACGTCCGGAGTGGATTGACTCTTTCGGGGCAGCGGGACGTCGTCGGCTCGAGTTGGAGTGTTTCCGGAGCAAGGCACGAGCGTAGAAGATCTTTGGGGCGTTGAGAGAACAGTTGTCCTAAAGCCTTGGTCGAAGGCCCTTTATATAGGGCCTGGGGGCGCCCGGGACGTCGGGGGCGCCCCCCACGTGGCCTCTAATCCGCAGAGCTCTCGGTCAACGTCTATTCTCTGGATCCGCTTTGACCGGGGCGCCCGGAGCGCTCGGGGCGCCCGCATTGACCGGGTCAAAGTCCTATCTCCTTGGCTTCGAGGGGTTCGGGTTCGATGTTGCGCATGGGGGCGCCCGGGAGCAGCGGGGGCGCCCGGAAGCACGGGGGCGCCCGGCCCAGTATGTATTCGAACCCCTTTTTGCTTTACCTGTTTTGTATGGCGGTTGGGGGCGCCCGGGACGCTCCGGGCGCCCTACCCAGCCCTTGCCTCTCTCCTTTGAGGCTTTCTGAGCTGCAGACACATTTTCCTTCGGTCCTGCATCCAGGGTTAGTACAAAACACAACAATATATTAAGTTATTAGATTATACAGCCTTAGCTGTCTTGGTTCTGACTTTGGTCTCCAAAATGGAGCCCTAGGTCGAACCGACGCCTACTGTTCCCTCGATGGGGAACGCGTCCTCACCTACTCCTCTCGGGAGAAATTACCAGATGCCAACCGTTCCTCTGGTTGGACTTTTGCCTGACGGTCCTTTGTCAGGTCTTGTAAACTGGCAGTCCTTCGCTAGGGCTTTGATACTGGCAGTCCTTTGCCAGTTGCCTAGCAGTCCTTCGCTAGGGCTTGGATACTGGCAGTCCTTCGCCAGTTGCCTAGCAGTCCTTTGCTAGGGCTTGGATACTGGCAGTCCTTCGCCAGTTGCCTAGCAGTCCTTCGCTAGGGCTTTGTATCCTGGCAGTCCTTCGCCAGGTGCCTAGCAGTCCTTCGCTAGGGTTTTGTATCCTGGCAGTCCTTCGCCAGGTGCCTAGCATTCCTTCGCTAGGACTTTGTTTCCTGGCAGTCCTTCGCCATGTGCCTAGCATTCCTTCGCTAGGACTTTGTATCTGCACACTTGAGTAACAACATTAGATCACACACAATACTTAACTTTGAATCCTTTGCGAATATCAAAACAAGGTTCGATATGGTGCTTCCTGCACCAACAAAGTCCATATGTGTAACCTATACAACCTGCACACTCAACATATACATATAAGAACACAAGGGTAAACCTAACTTAAACCCTTTGCCCAAACATCAAAACACTTGATCACTCCAGACCACAGATTGCCTCAACAGTTATCTCTTGGTTTCATGACTCGTGAGGTATATATAGGCTACAATAGGGACCATGAGGAGGAGTTGTTTTTGTTCTCCCAATGGATCCTAAGCCCGATCCATTAATGATAACCCGGTCCACTAAAGGGTTATCATTGAACTACCGCACCAACCACATAATCAGATATGGGCTCCACCATATAATGTGTAAATAATTTCCTCGTGTTTAAAATCTCGCATGTCCATTAATTAATTAAATTACTGACAATTTAATTAATTGATATCTAACTCCATGAGTAGTACCACTCAACTTTATTATCATGTCGGACCAAGCCCACCTACAGGATTTACATGATGAACTTTATGAGCTCCTCAAAGGGACATCATCACCCTAACGCATTAGGACACAGTTTCCTTCTATAATCAACGACACACCATGAAAATAATATTATTTCTCAATTTACCGGGCCTATTGATTTAACAAATAAATCTCGTCGATTGACAAATCAAAGAAATAGATATTAAGTACATATGCCCATTATTGTATCGGGATTAAGACCATGTACAACATAATATCTAAGGTCTAATTCAATTATATAGTCAGTATAAATTGAATCACCTCTAAGTCGGTCCTGCTCAATACACACAAAGTGTACTAGTGTAATTCTATAGTTAAGATAGAATAATACTAAATTACACTACAACAATTTCAATGGTTTGTCCAAATCCATCTCGGTTGTGAGCCACTACATATACATCACAAGGGACTGATAACATGATCTTCTGTATGGCACCACACACCATGTTATCTATAATGTAAAATAAAGGACAATATGCACACATATAATAAATATAAAATGCAAACAATGACCATGTGATTCTTATTCCAAAACATAGATGTTCATACAAAAACTAGACTCTTAGTATACAACCTAACAGTCTTGAGATGAAAAAAAGGAGAGACAATGAGTATCTTGCTTCCAAGCAAGATTATGAAGGGGTGTGTAGATTTGCACACCCCATGCCCAAGGGTTGTACAAATTTGCACACCCCATTCCCCAGGGTCGTGCAATCCTCCATGGTCCCATGTACCTCTGGTCGAAACTGGCTTGGCAGGGCCATGACACCTTACACGACCCAGTGCCCCTTGGCTAAAATTGGCACGGTAGGGTCGTGCCCCTTGATACGACCCCGTACCCCCTTGCCTGTACAATTGGCATAGTAGGGCCATGCCCCCTGGTATGACCCTGTCTCCCTGCCTACGCAACTGGCACAGGCCATGCCAACCAAAGTGGGGGGCGTGCCCCCCTTATAAAAGGGATTTTGTCTCCCTTTTGGCGATCTTTAGCTAGGGCTTTTCCCTTTGCTTGTGAAAGGGTTCTCCACTTTAGAGGAGACCCTAGAGCCGTTGCCATCGACCCCCTCAACGAACCGTCCATCTCTAGAGTGAGGAGATCCTCCAAAAAGACCGGTGACACCTCGATAAGCTTTCTTCTCCCTCTCCCTCTTGATTTTGGGTTATAGATTGCTTTATCCTTTGTCTACTTGTTGTGTATATCTTGTAATGAAGTAGTTCTTCTTATTTAGGATGTAGAAAGTAGAAATTATGTGATGTTAATGTATGAACTATATATTGTGCATTTCCTTGTTCAATGACATGTTTATTGCCTTGTTATATGTGTATTGTGTCTTGTATGTGTGAATGGTGAATACATATAGTTGTGAGGGTTTGGTCACCATGTAGAGGGAGTGTATGAGATCGTATGACCGAGGAGCCTTCGTGACAAAGGTTACTCTTTAACCGGATTGGGCATTGTCTCGAAATGGAGGTCAATCATTTATAAGAGATTAGCTAATACTACTTAATGAGTTTTTCCTATCTCCTGTTAGAAAGTGTTTAGTGTAATCTAGAGATGTATGACTGGAGGCTCTTAGTAACAAAAGGTTACCTTTAATTGGACTCTCTAGATTACCTCTTCTACTTAATGACATTAGATGCCCAAGGGGGAAGCATTCTGATGCACTTCTGCAGGGTTACCACCAATACATAGTAAGGATCTCTATGAGTGCGTAATTATGGAGATTAGGATATGAACAACCCATAGAGTGCCAACTAGCATTATAATGAAACCAAAATCCTTGATTCCATCCATCCAATCCTTCCCCTAAAGATCATCTCTCCCTCTCTCTTCTCTCTATTCTCTTCTCTTCTCTTCTCTCCACTCTCTAGCAAGCTTTCTCACAACTAATCCTACGACCGTCTAGATAGCTTATCTTTGCATAATCAACTTGTGTTTAATCAACAGTTCATGTGGACCGATATTTTATTACTCGATGATGTTCTCATGCACTTGCAGGCGCACCATCATTCATATTGATATACTTGTTCTAAATCTTGAACTTGGAGTAAATTCCTAAATGTCTCATGCTGTTCTACGTGATTCAAACACAATCAAGTTAAACCTAGGTATTGTGAGACATTCTAGCTCTTAAGATTTCTAAGATAATGTTTAAGCTAAGTTGATTTTGCAAAAATATAAAATTCTATAAGTAAAATATATAATAATTAGCATGCCAAAAAATGAACTCCTAGTCTACCAAGCACATTCCTATTTGGCTAAGTTCCATAAAAGACAATATAAGTCAAACATCAATATTGACATAATAAGTCAAATGTAGTCAAATATACAACTCAATATCAAAATGTGTCAATCTACATGCTAAGGGCTGATAGTATACTGAGAAGGTAGCGGGCGGGGGGGGGGGGGGGGGGGGGGGGGGGGGGGGGGGGGAGGGGGGCCTTCTCTAAGATTTGAGCATATCCATCAACTGGATATGTTGAGTCTGCTTCTCATCTCTAAGACTATGTATATCCTATCAAAGATCAATGACAAACTGTAACTACTCCAGGATAATTTTGATGTGGTCAATCAAGTCAAGTTAAATCTTATTAGATTTTAATATCTTTGTTTAATTGTACAAGAACTTAGGAGCATAAGAAGTCGAGCGAAAGACGTAGTGAGCAAAAAAGGTTGCACGGGAATGGAGTTGACGAGCTTGGTGCATCCATGGGATTAGAAGTTGTAGAAGTGTACACTGGAGTAAGAAGGACACATGCGACGTTCGAGGGACGAGAAGTCGAAAAGGATGTCTACTCAAGAAGAAGGTCGGAAGTTAGGTTTAGGTGAGCTCAACTTTGGATGATCAAAAATCACCCAGAGCACCATAAAATTGGTCAACCAGTGGTTGACCAAGACCTGGGGTGCCTAGATTAGGATCCAGGCGCCTGACCTCGAGGGCGTCCGGATTAAGATCTGGGCATGATGGTGATCCCGCAAGTGCATGAGAACATCTTCAAGTAATAAAAATATCAATCCACAGAGACTGTTGATTAAGCACTAGTCGAGTCTGAAAGGCAATCTATATAGATGATCGTAGGGTTGGTTGTGAGAAAGCTTGCTAGAATAGAGAAGAGGAAGAGAGAGAGAGAGAGAGTTGATCTTTAGGGAAAGGGTTAGATGAGTGGATATTTAGGATTTCGATTTCGCTACAATGCTAGTTGATGCCCTATAAATTGTTTATATCCTAATCTCGATGTTTATGTACTCGTAGAGATCCTAACTAGGAACCGGTGTTAACCTTGTAGAAGTTCACTAGAGTGGTTACTCTTTGGGCATCGAATGCCATTAAATAGAGTAGGTAATCTAGAGAGTTTGATTAAAGGTAACTCTTTGTCACTAATCGCCCCTAGTTATACGCCTCTAGGTTATGCTAAACACTTTCTAACATGAGATAGGGAGAAACCCATTAAGTCGTGTTAGCTAATCTCTTATAAGTGATTGACCTCCATTTTTAGACAACGCTCGAGATGTCCAATTAATGATACTCTCTATCACAAAGACTCCCCGATCATATGATCTTAGACATGCTCTCTACGTGGTGGCTAAACCCTCACAACTATATATATTCACCATTCACATATTTCAACAAACATATACAATGTATAATACACATAGAACAATGCAATAAGCATGTCACTAGACAAGAAATTGCACAATATGTAGTTCATACAACATCATCACTTCCTAGATACTCCCTACTTCCTAGATATGGAGAATCTACTCCATTGCAATAGAGGATACAACAAGAAGATAAAATATTAAGCTTCTATAAGACAAAATAAGAGGTAGAGGAAAAAGAAAGTTTATCCTTGTAGCATGGGTCTTCTTGAAGGAACTCCTTACTCCGGGGGTGGACAGATCATGGAGGAGGTGATGATGCAGCTCTAGAGTCTCCCTAGAGGGGAGTGCCCTTCCCCAAGGCCTTAGGGCAAGTCTCTAGGAAAAGATCCCCGAAAAAGAGGAGAAGGGTACCCCTTTATAGGGGTGCTCCATGGACTGTGGTGGGGTCGTATGGCCATACCATACCACCCGCGACACAAGAGACATAGGGCTGCACTTCCTAGATACTCCCTACTTCCTAGATATGGAGAATCTACTCCATTGCAATAGTAGATACAACAAGAAGATAAAATATAAAGCTTCTATAACCCAAAATAAGAGGGAGAGGGAGAAGAAAGCTTATCCTATCCTTGTAGCATGAGTTTTCTTGAAGAAACTCCCTACTCCGGAGGTGGATAGATCATGGAGGAGGCGATGACGCAGCTCTAGAGTCTCCCTAAAGGGTAGGACCCTTCTCCAAGGCCTTAGGGCAAGTCTCAAGGCAAAGATCCCCCAAAAAGAGGACAAGGGCACCCCTTTATAGGGGTGTTGCACGACTTGTGGTGGGGCCGCATGACCCTAGCATACCACCCACGACACAAGAGGCACAAGGCCGTTCTGGATGTCATGGCCCTCCATGCCCCTTTCTACCAAGGGGCACGGGGACATGATGAGGGGCACTGCCCCGTTCTGCCTTGTTCAGCCAAGGGGCACAGGGAAATGCCGCGGGGCACGCCCCCATTGTGCCCCAACCAAGAGAGGTGACACGAGCCATGCCACGGGGTATATTTCAAAATCAACTTTGATATTTTGCTAACAATTAAGTTTGATTTTGTAGTACCTAAAGATTAGAATGGAGAAGCAAAGCAGAAGAATCTGTTCAGTAGAAAGGTGTAGGTCGTCTTCATGGCCAACGGAAAAATAAAGTTCCATCTGCTAAGCATTTTTCCACCCGAAGAAGTCAACTGGATTGGCGCCTATGACTTTGCTAAGGAACTTTCGGAAATATTCCTGGAACTTCATGAAGGCACCTCAAAAGCAAAGCTAGCAAAAAGAGATAACCTCAGAAATCAACTCAGCAACCTCCGGCTTGATGAAGGAGAGACAGTTGCTCAACTACACGCTAAACTCATAGAGCTGATTACCAGGCTTACCAACCTTAGAGAAATGGTAACCAATTGAGACTCATTAAGATATGATATTAATGTCTTACCAAGGACCACAAACTGGAGTTCAATCATTAACTCATACTACATCTCTAAGAACCTTGAGGTAAGTACCTTAGAAAGTTTATTTCGACCTTGGAATTACATGAAACCTGATGTACATGATTGAGAAATGGAAAAGAACATCCAAGTAAGAACTTTGCGTTGAAAGCCCAAAAAGACGTATCTGACTCAGATACATTTCTTGACGAAGATGAAAAAACATGGTAAGAAAATTTTTAAAATTTTTTAATAAGTCACAAGCAATGAAGCTACTTCAAAGGAAAAGAAAGGTTTGATGATACAACTTCCAAAAAGAAGGGCACATTAAGGATTTATGTCCAAAGCTGAAAAGCAACGAGAAAGAAAAAGACAAGGAAAGATCAAGACAGAACAAGCACAAGAACCTTAAAGCGGCATGGAGCAAGTCATCATCCTCGGAGTTCGAGCTAGAGGAGTATATCAAACTTATGCTAATGGTAAGCTATTATGGAGAAAACAATGAAAGCACTTCCGAAATGGACATCGAGAGCATCAATGAAGGGGGAGCATCAGATTATGAATCCGACACACTAAACGAGGTATATAACCTCCTTTGTGATCAATTTTATGATGCTATTTAGATGTTAAGTAGATCACTATGCAAATTATAAACCAAATATATTAATTTGAAAAATGATAATACAAAGTTAAAATTAAACTTAGCTAATGCATGCCCATTAGAACAATTTGATAAAATTCAAATTGAAAATGCAAAATTAACCGAACAAATAGAAATATTAAAGAATTCTGCATGCTCAAATCTAAATGATTATCAAGTTATAAATTTTAAAATTTTTATAGAAAATTAAATTAGTATATTAGGAATCATAGAGGTCAAATTGTAAAAGTGCTTAAAAATTATATTTCACCCAAATTCATGACTGATCCAGTAGGTAGAATTTTTTTTCGGTTCCAAAGTCGATATTGAATTGTTAAATAATATCTTTTTTGTGTGCATTTTATTAATTGATAAAACTTCTTTATATTTTTTTTGCAAAAATTATTTTTTTGGGATTTAATAAATTTTAAATTTTTATATTTTATGAATTTTTGATCAAAAAATAAATTTATTAAATTTAAAAATACTTCAATATTTATTTTTGAAAAACTATTTTTTTAAATATTAGTCGTTAGATTTTGACTTTTCTAATCAATTATCAAGATTTGTAAAGTCAAAACTCATTTTCAAATATTTATTTTCCAAAATTAATATTTCACATTGAAAGGAAAATTATTTTCTTGTGAAAATTTTTGTAATCAAATATGTTATTTTGAAGTTGTCACAAAAATTTATAGAATTTTCAGAGTAATGCATAATTTCTTATGATTTTTTTAATAAAATCTGAGTTTTTAAATTTTAAATTGCTCAAAATGGGAATTTTGATGAAACCAATTTTTTTGATGAATCTTGATTGGATTTCTTAATGTCAAAAAAATAACAACTTATTTTGGACTTTAGAAATCTATTTTTTATTTTTATTTTCAAAATCTACTATCTTTCAAAGACAACAATTAATTTTTTCAACTATTTTTTACAAAGATAAAGTTTTTTTTAATCTTTTAGTATAACTTAAGAAGTTTTCCCCCTAAGTTTTACCCTTAACAATTTTTTTTGACATGATTTAAGGGGGAGGGTAATGAAAATTATGTTAAGGGGAGGTTTTATTGCAATTATTTTTTTAAATGTACTTGATTACTAATATTGTTACTCCTTTTAATTTATTTCATGTTTGTATTTTCCTAACTTAACTCGGGTTGATGCACATAAAAAAGGAGGAGATTATAAGAACCCTAGGATAGTTTTGATGTGGTCAATTGAGTCAAGTTAGGTCATGTTAGGTTTTGATGTCTCATGTCTAAGTGTGCAGAAACATAGAAGCATAAAAAGTTGAGTTGAAGACGCAATGTGTGAGAAGGAGTGCACAGGAAGGGAGCCTACAGGCTTAGTGTATCTGAGGGATGAGAAGCTGTGGAAGAGTACACTCATTGAGCGAGAAGTACACGCGTGACGTCCGAGAGAGGAGAAGCTAGAGAGGAAGTCTACATGAGGAGAAGGTCGGAGGTTAAGCTCGGGTGAGCTCAACTTCGGACAATCAGAAATCACCCAAAGCAACAAAAAATTGGTCAATTAGCGATTGACTAGGACTTGAGGTGCCCGGAGCTAATTCGGCCATTCAGGCGCTTGGACCCTGAAGGCGCTCGGACTTGGTCCGAGCACCTGGACTATTCTGCCTTATCACCGAAGAGCCATTTTTAGTAGTTACGGAATGAAACATAGTTGACCAAACTCTAGGCATCTCGAGCGACTCCAGGTGGCCTATATATTCCATGTTAGTAATGGATAAGTTCTTCCGGTAGCTATAAATAGGACCCTTAATCTCATAAAGAAAAACAACACACTTTGTATTCATTTCTTTTTGTACTCTAAACATTCTGTGCTTTCAACGATTATAAGAGGCTTCTTCACCTTCGTCAAAGGAGATCTTTTAGTGGACTATTCATCGTCTTTGACTAACAACCACCTGTTGGGGCAATCAGCCCTGAGATGATCTGGTGGATCATGATATTTTGATGTATGGGCAATATGGTTAAGTTAGGATGTGTTGTTCTCATATGTGTACATGAGTGTGTAGGTGTACAGGTACACTTGGACTTAGTTGATGTCTTCAGGTGAAGGATGGCATGGAAGTAAGTTGGAGGCTTATTTGCGCATCCGAGGGACCGTTGGATAGCAAGGATGATGAGCCGAGGGACGCGGACTTCGAGGCGTACATGAAGGGTGGCATGGAGGCAAGCTGGAGGCTTGCGTGCGCATTCGAGGGACGAGGGCCGAAGATGAAGAGGGTGTGAAGGCAACAGTCAAGACTGTTGGTGAAGAGTCAACTGAGTTGTGAGGGTCTGAGTATGAGTGTTTGTACTCGGGGGCTAAGCCAGGAGGGTTTGAGTGCGGAGTGACTTGTACTCAGGAGTGAAACCATAAGCTTAGGTGTGTACCATTCGACTGGCCCATGGGCAGTCGACTGGTATAGGCTGAAACAGGCTGGCATATTCGAACGTTGTACTGTAATGGTCGAATCTTAGTGGGACTAGTCGACTGCCATAGGGGCAGTCGACTGGTAGCGACTGTTTCAGATTCGAGCCCTATTTAAAGGGGCTCGTTTCCTACTAGCTTGTTTGACGAAACTCGCTTGGGTAAAGTGAGTTAGTTGTCTATTGTGATCAGAGAGCGTTCGAAGTGTTGTGGTGAGGTTTCTCCACTCACAAGGAGCGACAGATCTAGCCGGAGGTTATCCGGGGGTTGATCCACCGAAGGATTCTTGGATTAGTCACCCGTCCGGGATGGATACCAAGTAAATCAGGTTGTTAGCATTGCCTTTATTTTTCTTTGCATATTACTGTTTCTGCTGCGCTAACAAACTTATAGAGAAACGATCGAAAAAGTACTATTCACCCCCATCTAGCACGCCAGATCGATCTATCAGTTGGTATCAGAGCAAAGAACCGCTCTTGATCAGACTAACCACCGAGGGAGCACACGATAGAGGAAGAAGAATGATGGAAGACAAACATGGGGAAGATATAAACTCACCACCACCGTATGAGCATGAAGATTTTGATTATTGGAAAGCTAGAATGAAGATGTGGCTAGGCATGGATTGGGAGTGAGTAATGGTGATAGAAGAGCCATTCGAAATCCCTAAAGACAAGCATGGAAAGAAGCTTCGGCCTAGGTATTGGACCAAGGAGCAACAAGAACAAGCAAGGGCCAATGAGAAAGTAATCAATATTTTGGTTAATATTTTGCCTACTAATATTTTGGGTGGTGTAGGGAATTATAAAAATGCATATGAGTTGTGGAATAAATTAGAATAGTGTCGCGAGAACCCTACACAAACTCAAGGAATAGAGAAGCCCGAACAAATAAGCTCAAGTGTCCAGAAGGATCCAAGAGAAAAAGAATTATCGACATTATCAAGTAAAGTGGAGGAATCGAGTGAAAAAGGATCCACCTCATCCGAAGAAAAGGAAGAAGTATCAACATCAAGGGTTGAGGGGGAGGAGAGGCCCTTATCCCCACAAGAGCAAGAAAAGACTTCCACCTCCATCAAAGCTAAATCAAAAGAACATATCATATGCTTTGGTTGTAATAAAAAGGAGCACTACAAGGATAAGTGCCCACTAGGTAAAAAGAAGGTAATTCCTAAGCCCAAATCCATTCAATTTAAATCTAAAATGGGTTGTAGGAATGAGGAAGCTCAAAACAAAAGAAGGATAATTCGATGCTTCACATGCGGGGAGCTCGGGCATTATCATACAAGATGCCCAAGAAGTGGAGAGCTCAAGAAGATGGAGCATCTTAGGAAGTGGGAAAAAGAAGAAAGGAAGAGGAGCACTCATCAAGGGGGAGCCCCAAGGGTAAGGGAGGTAACCTCTAACTCTACTTATGCTTCAAATTCTTTCATTAATGCTCAAAATGCTTGTACGAATGATAGAATTAGTAACAATTGCCTTCCCATGCATGTTTTTGGTTTTAAATATCATGATAGGAATAGAAACACTTTTGTGTGTCAAACCCCCAAAATTCTATGGTTCATGATAAACCTAGAAATTCTAGGGCTAAGGAACAAGGCATAAACCCTAAGAGAAAGGGAAAAATGCCTAGACAAGTAAGTAGACCTAGAAATGATCAAATTAGGTCTAGTGATCCTAAGGTTAGGAAGTTAGAAAAGGAAAATCAAGTTTTAAGAGTAAAACTTGATAAGTTAGAAAGAAACCTAGGTAGAGGCGTTCCAGGGTCCAAGAGATTGAACATGATATCAAAGGACCAGAATCATAGGGATGATAGGTCGGGTCTAGGATACCACCCTAGGAGGGCTAATGTTGATAGAATGTCATATTCAAGGATGCCCTACAACTATGGTAGAGAAAAAGTCAAAATGGCAAGGAAAAGTCATTTAAAGGAAAAGAAAAGAAATTGACCAAGAAAAAGGTCTATAGGGTTAAGAGAGTAATAGTGGAAGGTCAAGAAGCACTGGAGGAGCACCAGTGTGGTCTTGCCTTTGTAGAAGAGTTACCTAGGGAGGTAATTAGGGCTAGGAGCTCAAGGGAGAGCTCTGGAAGCCAAAATGGGTTCCATGGTCAATGGACCTTAGGTGGTTTCCTTCTATGAGATTGAAGAGGACTATAGGGTGTGCCAAGAGGTTCAAAAGGCTAAGGTTGGTCTTAATCCTAGAGAATTGGCACACTAAAGGGAGAATTATGGAGTAAAAGGTGAAATTGGAATTTTAATTGAGAAAAATTGATTCTAATGCCTAACTACCATATAAATTGATGCTAAGAATGGATTATGAATGAGTATGGGAAGGAGCATCAAGGTAAGGGTAAAATTAGAACTTTTGGGAAGGGTGTCATTATACAATTTAAAGAAACTTCAAGTTTGTACTAATCTTGGAATTCGGGATAATTTTGATTGAAATTATATTTTTCTCAAATAGACTTAGGATCCACAAATCCATCCATAAAATTTCATAATTTTTGAGAATTTGTGAAATTAGTTAGACATTTCTGAAGTTTAGATTAGAAGTCTGAAAATCAGAAAATCAGACACCAGTCGACTGGCTGGAGGCCAGTCGACTGGTAACACCCACAGAATGTAATTACGCTCTGGCCCAGTCAACTGCCCCAGGGGCAGTCGACTGGTAAAACCCACAGAATGTAATTACGCTCTGGCCCAGTCGACTGCCCCAGGGGCAGTCGACTGGTATGCGGGATTTATAATAGGAAAGGGCGCGCCGAGGGAAGCCAAACTCTAGGGTTTTGACGTCTTCCCCGACATTCATCTCCTCTCCTAGGTTCCTCCTTCGTCCTTAGGCCCTTCCAAGCCCTAAAATCAGTCTCTAAGTCATCCCCTAACCCCGATCTACCTCTAAGGTTTGTTAAAACCTCTCTTCTTCATACCACACTCTCAAAATCAAGTCACCATGAGGAGAATGAAAATGTATTGCGTTTTAAGGTTTATTTTTCTCGGTTAAACCATGTTTTGGCACTAATATGATATTTTTGTGCGTGTTCTTTGATGTTTTTCCTTTTTGGGGGGGGGGTTGTCTTGACATGCATGGGTGTGTATGGTTTTTAGAATGGTCTCTAAGAAACCTAGGGGTGAGGGATCATCCCGACAAAGTCAGGAAGGGTCAAGGTTTAGGTCCCTGGAGTGTAAGAAACGGTTTGAAGAGAATGAATTCGTAGTAATGAATTGTTAGTACCTAAACAAAGCTCTTTTTCAAGAGAAATCGCCTCAGTTAGCTGAAATGATCACCCACTTCCAGCTGAATCAGCTGGTCTATTGCCAGCATGACATAGATATTGATTTATGTACAGAGTTTTACGCAAACTTGTCATGCATTGACTCCGATAATAATGTGTATGAGTCTCGAGTTGCTGGTATTCCTATCCCTTTCTCAGTCATGGGTCTAACTCAGTTTCTACAATATAGGGCGTCAAACAATGCATCTGTTTACTTTTCCACTGTTGTTGAGCCATTAGAGTTTCTTGGCGTCACCATTGATCAGATACATATGCATTATTTCAGAAGACATAGGAATGACTCAGAGCATCTTTTTGATGCTAAACCCATGAGACCGTTTAGCCATGTTTTGTATAAGGTCGTCATCGAGTGCATTTTTTCTATTGTCACCAAGGGGAGGTCCAAGATCAGACTCCCACATTTAGTGATGATGTATGCCTTGGAGAGGCGGTTGGGCATTGATGTCTCCCTACAGGTCTTTTATGCCATTTATCATTCTTCCCATAGTGTTAATGGAAAGATATATATGCCCTTCTGCCACATCCTGACTGAGTTTCTTCATTTACGTTTTGGTATCCATGTGGGTAGAGGTCAGGTTAAACACCTGTCAAAGGACTATGATCATATTGGCACACGCCAATTGTCCTTGGCAGGTATTGAGTGCCGGCAGGGGGAGTTTGTTTGGAGACAGCGGCCAGAGGCCTCGAGCTCAGATGAGGAGCCTGGTGAGCTGGTCACACGTACAGAGTTCACCCAGCTTTGATCAGACGTCCACAGGCTTCAGGAGGACGCTCACGTCATCCGTGAGGACATCCACGACCTTCAGCAAACGGAGCAGAGGCTTGAGACAAAAGTTGATAGAATTACCAGCCGTCAGGATGACATGTACGAGATGATGCAGCAGTGGCATCTCGCTTTTCAGGGTCCTCCTCCTCCTCCACCTCCAGGCGGTGACCATCACATGTTTTTCTGATCAGATGGTGCAACTTTTGGGAGTTTTCAGTGTTGAGAGTATTATCATTGGTTGATGTTGTAACACCCCAAATTTTCCGCTCTAGCGTGGTAATAATGGAACATGTGGCCAAGAATAATATTATGAATTTAGGGGGGAAAAGTTGTGAATAAAGAAATGTTAAGCATTATCTTGACACGTAGTGGATGTGTGATAATTATGCTTAGGTATTATATTTAATGTTATGCTTAAGTATCCTACACATGTATGAATGAATAATGATATGCATATACATGTGTATGAATTAAATAAGTAGCATTCTCTAGGTGGGCTTTGGTTATGCGGGCTTCGAAAAAAAAATAATAAAAGGAAGAGAAAGCAAAAAGAAGAGGAGGTACTAAGGATTCAACCTTGGACCTCAAAGCAAAGTCAAGCCTTAAGAATGCATATGTAACCAATTCACCCAACAAGGGAGTGCGATTAGGAGGAGATGGGAAATCGTAAATGAATAGAAGATAAGTCAAGAGACACATGAAAATGAAGAGGTACCATTGAAAGAGGTGGTTACCTTTTCACACCCTATAAAAGAGCATAGGGAGAGAAATGCCCAAGGCATTTTTGGCCACAAGCCCTCCCCTCTCTTCTCACCAAGCCTTCCCTCTTCTTCCTCTCCCTCACCGAGACCTAGGGTCTCCTTGCAGCCCCAAAACCGAGCCCCACAAACCGGAAGAAGAAAAGGAGAAGAACAAGAGGAGTACCAAGCCTAAGAGCCCCTTTCTTCTCCAAAGTCTAGAACACCTTTTGAATTTTTTTTAGCGAAAGAAGTAAGACTCCCTCACCTGCATCATAATAGCCTTGAATGTGTATTTATGATCCCTTATGTTTGCTTGTGATGTTGTGTGGAGAAAATGGACGAAAAGCCATTTTGTATGTTACGGTCAAGGAAGGTTTTCTCCTCTTTTGTTATGATAACTTTAGATGATGATTCTACATGCTTATTGCTACTTACTTATAGTGGATGAATGATGAATACATGATGTTGAGTGCCTTCTATGATGTAAAGGACTTAGAGCCTCTCGGCCAAGTGGTGGAGATGGGTAGATGCATGTGTATGGACTAGGGCTTGATCTTATGTGAATTTCCCTTGCTTATGTAATGTTTTAGGTCATGAAAATTTGGAATCTATGCCTTATTAAACCTGTGAATTTCGGCCAACATCAAGAATGAGGATTAAAATAGGTTCAAACTACAAGTCATGTACCTAAACTAATGTTTAGTGAAGTCTAGACTACCCTTATACTTGTAAATGGTCTCTTATGCAATTGTTTTCATGTTACATGAATTTTAATGCTATAATACCCTAACTTTGAATTTCGGCCAACATCTAGAATGAGGACTAAAATAGGTGCAAACTACAAATCATGTACCTAAACTAATGTTTAGTGAAGTCTGGACTACCCTTGTACTTGTAAATGATCTCTTATGCAATTGCTTCCATGTTACATGAATTTTTATACTATAATACCCTAACTATGAATTTCGGCCAGCATCTAGAATGAGGACTAAAATAGGTCCAAACTACAAATCATGTACCTAAACTAATGTTTAGTGAAGTCTAGACTACCCTTGTACTTGTAAATGATCTCTTATGCAATTGTTTCCATGTTACATGAAATTGTATTCTATGAAACCCTACCTATGAAGTTTCGACCAGTATGTATTAAGATAGGAAAAGAAAGTTAAAACTAATGTTTTGCCTTGATTAAGACAAATATGTTACATGAATGATGTGTTGATAAGACTAGCATGATGTTTGCTTCACTTGTATGTTTTTAAAGAAAGATCCTACATTGTCATGCTATTTATGGGAATGATTGTGCCATGAAAGTGTGCCTATACTCATGAATGATTGAATGTCTATAGTACATTCATTATGAAAGAAAGAAAAAGGAAAGAATGCATGTATGTATTTTACTTTAAGGTATGGCTTGTACCAGATCTTGAAAAAGATCCACGGTTCTGAACTACCGAAGCTGTCCCTAGGTTGAAAGATAGTAGGCCTAGTAACCCTAGTAGGTCGAGACTAGCTACATCGCATCTATTTAGGGATGCGCGCAAAGAATGAATGGGTACAAGCCGGGGACCCCAATAAAGATGATGAATGCTTATGTTAAAGTATTACTTATTATGTTTTCTAAAGAGCATCCTAATGTTTTTACAACGCATATGTTTTATGTTTGTATGTATTCATGTACCTTATGTGCCTTATGAGTTTTATGCTATACATGAGATGTTATATGTCTTTCAAATATACGTGACATGTGGATTTAGTGAGTAGGAAAGAACTTACTAAGTTTCGTACTTATAGTTGATTGCTTATGTTGCAGATCAACATAGAAATTTCTAAAGGAAGGGAAGCTGCAGGAAAGGCTCGTGTGTGTGGCAGTGACTTAGCTGATCGATCCATTTAGTGCCATTATAGACTTAGCACTTATCTTTCTAAGAAAACATGTTTTACTACCTTATACTTGATACTTGTTAGCTCTTTAGGAGTTTATTTAATGCATGGATGCTACTAGATACTATGTGATCTTCATACCCCTTCTTGTTGCATGTGTTATAGTTATGTTTTATTTCCGCTGCAATGCTTTAGATTCATATGCAATAATATGCGTAAGTTAAGTTAAGTAGGGAAAAAAGATAACGCGCCGCCTTAACGGTAAGAGGCGGGCGTTACAGTATGGTATCAGAGCAGTTTGCCAACTCACTACACACATCAAGCCTGTATCCTGCCGCTTCCAAGTAAGATCATACCTTACATAATTTAAGTATGTTTGCTTTATGTTTACTTATGATAGGAATGTTTATAGACTAACCATACAAGTAGATGTGATACCCTATATGGTTCTAGAACGATAAAGAATGTTTATGACTAAGTATGCAAATACAAAATTATGGAACCATGTTTTTACCTGGGAATGGAAACCTAGGGTAGTACCTTACTGTACCTTATAATGAAAAAGATACAAATGCATGTATATACATGAAAATGATGAAAATGATCTTATACTATCTTATTGTAGTAAAATGTTTAAACAGCAGAGCAAGAAGACTACGTAAATTTAAAATGTAAGAACATCTTGAAAGAAATATTAGTAGAATGAAAATATTTTTCTTGTACGTGATATACATAAGTGATAGATAATAGGAGCAAATGACAGTATGTTGGGACCGGGTGCATGTTGACATGGATACGGGTTCGTAATATTTTAAAATTTTATTACGTGCAGCGGAAGTTTTAGCATAAATAATTTCTCAAATTATTTTGACCACGTATCTAGCATGCAACCTTATGTTGTGGAGACATGATCATACATTTAAATTTTTTCAAAAGTAAACTAATTTACTTAATACCTCGCGTAACTCGTAGAAATGGACGAGATCCAACCGTAGCGTCCCTTGGAAGCTCCGCCTCTATTCGCGTCCACGCCGAGTTTTCTTCGGGATGACTTCGCAAAGCCACGAGTTTCGTGCCGACAAGAACTACTAGATTCTCCAAAGGCACGACTAGAATATCAAAAGAGAGAGAGATGGAAAAACTAACCACCAAACGAAGAACGGAATCAAGATTCCGGGGAGGAAGGAGTCGCGCCCGCTTCTTCTTCTTCTCACGGCAGCTTCTTGGTGGATGAAACTCATGATAAAGGGGTCCCCCTTTTTAGGGCCGGCGGCACTAGAGGAGGGAGAGGGAGAGAAGGAGAGAGAGAGAGAGGGCTTATTTCTATATCTCTTAGATTGGAATTCAAGCCTTGCCTTGGTTCCTTTATATAGTAGACTCTCTATCGCCAAGTCTCCCTTTTAACTGAATTCATAAGAAATTTATCTTATAAATTTTTTCTATGAATTATTCCGTTATGCCATGTTTTATTATAACTTAATTTATAATAAAAACAACCATGTCTCCCCTTTGATTATGGAATAAAATTATCCAAGAAATTTGTTATACAAATTTTTCTTATCATGGAAAAATCAATTCATAATTGATTTTATAAAATAAACCAATCCATGGTTCATTTTAATTTCCATAAAAAGAATAAATTTCTATAAATATCTTTATATAAATTTCTTTATATAAAATTTCTTTTATATAAATTTATTTATATAAATTTCTTTATCCATAATTTTATAAAACAAATCACGCTCGATTTATTTTATAATTTAAACCAAACAATTTGGTTTCCCCTCTTCCTTGTGGCCGGCCAAACCAAAGAGGGTGGGCACCCTCTTTGGCCGGTCACACCAAGCCGAAACCCTTACGAATTAAACTCATTTAATTCGTCCAATAAGCCTTCAAAAGACTTAGCCATTTTAAGCTTCCGATGCGTCTCTGAAAATTCAGATTCGACTTATCTCTCTTGATCGAAAAATCCAATTTTCAACTCGTTTTAAATCCCTCAGATTACTCGTAGTGCATGTGACTAAATAGGCTTTCGATTTATGTTGGCCGTCTATATTTCATCAATTATAGAACGATCATGAGTGGCACCTAGTAGTACATCATGATCCCCAATTAATAGAAAGATCAACGGTTAACCTCAGAAATTATTCTGAAACCCTTCAGCAGCTCTAATGAATCGTGCCTCATTCCCTTCACCATCTTATAACCACTTGGTTCAGGACATGGTCTTTGTGTGTCAGTCCCTACTAGGCTGACTACGTCACACCTAGACCAAGTAACGTTCTCTCGTCCTATGGATTCTAATTACTCTCATGTATTTAAGAGACTCATACTCTGAACATGTCATGCTCTGGCCAGAGGCTTTGAGTAACAATCCGACGATAGGCCTTGGGTATACATCTCCTCGCAAGGAGTGGTGAATCTTTGTAGGCTGTTCAAACATCTTCGGGCACTTCGGCTTATACCCAACCATCCTAGGTCCACACCTCCTTGGAGATGCTTGCTTAAGATGTTAAAGTATAAGTCTCCATGACCAAGATGACTTGAACACCGCAAGTCAAAGGAACATCGCACTTAAGCTGCAGTAAGAACTTCACTGACATGTCTATATGTAGACTACCATGTGAAGTTTTACAGCCAGTCACTCCAATGAACTAGTTCCCTTAACTAGCATTCATGTTTATCTCCGGACATCCCAATGTCTCCAGCCAGTGAGAATCAGCAGATTAGAGAATAACTCATGCTAGTCTCAACAGAATTGATAGTGTCCGTATTTATCAATTCATCGACTAGGGATATTTTCAATACTTCACAATTGCACATGTAGAGATAATCACTAGTTGTGAATTCATCACAAATTCTCTCATGCTGTGAATTGTATTGTGGACATTCAGTAAATGAGTTTAAGATCCCAATCAAATACACAAACATGTATACTCAAATATTGAATTTTCATTTATTAAAATAAATGTTTACAATCATAAGGCGATTGTCTTAGGACACTTCTCTCATATTACTAACAAACTCCCACTTGGCCTAATGCCAATCGCTACGGTATCCAATACCACAGGCCCTAACATGACACTCAAACTTACTTTGAGGCAAGGTCTTAGTTAAAGGATCCGCTAAATTCCTTTCATTGGAAATTTTCTCAATTTGTATATCTTTACTACTTATAATCTCTCTGATCAGATGATAGCGGCGAAGCACGTGTTTGGATCGCTGATGAGACCTTGGTTCCTTTGATTGTGCAACAGCTCCATTGTTGTCGCAGTAAACCGGCACTGCTTCATCAATGGTTGGAACCACACCAAGTTCGGAGACAAACCTCTTGATCCAGACTGCTTCCTTTGCTGCTTCCGAAGCTGCGATATATTCCGCTTCCGTGGTAGAATCCGCTATGGTGTCTTGTTTGGAACTCTTCCAACTTATTGCGCCTCCATTCAAAGTAAATATGTATCCAGACTGAGATTTGGAGTCATCCTTATCTGTCTGGAAACTGGCATCTGTATACCCATGTATTATCATATCTCCTTCTCCATATATTAGGAACACATCCTTAGTTCTTCTTAAGTACTCAAGGATTGTCTTGACAGCCGCCCAATGATCCATTCCTGGATCAGACTGGTATCTGCTCGTGACACTCAGAGCATAAGATACATCGGGCCTAGTACATAACATAACATACATGATAGATCCTATCGCGGATGCATAAGGAATCTTATTCATGCAAATCCTCTCGTCTTCTGTGCGCGGACACATAGACTTTGAAAGGTTGATCCCATGCCTGATGGGAAGGTAACCTTTCTTGGATTCCGTCATGCTAAACCTTTTTAGCACACGGTCTATATATGTAGACTGCGAAAGACCAAGCAACCATTTTGATCTATCTCTATAGATTCTAATCCCAAGGATGTAGGTTGCTTCTCCCAGGTCATTCATGGAGAAAGTTTTGGACAACCAAATTTTAACTGTCTGTAAGACTGATATATCGTTTCCTATAAGTAATATGTCATCGACATATAATACTAGGAATACGACTGCACTCCCACTAACCTTCTTGTACACACAAGGTTCGTCTGGATTTTGTGAGAAATCAAACTCTTTGATTGTCTCATCAAAACGGATGTTCCAACTCCTTGATGCTTGCTTCAGTCCATATATGGATCGTCGAAGCTTGCATACTTTGGTTTTATCAACCGATGTTAAACCTTCAAGTTGTATCATGTATACATCCTCAAGCAGGTTTCCATTAAGGAAAGATATTTTCACATCCATTTGCCATATCTCATAATCATAATGAGCTGCTATGGCCAGGAGCATCCGAATGGATTTAAGCATAGCTACTGGCGAATAGGTTTCGTCATAATCAATTCCTTGTTTCTGACGATATCCTTTTGCCACTAGTCTAGCCTTAAAGGTAACAACATTACCGTCCATGTTGGTTTTCTTCTTGAAAACCCACTTGCACCCTATGGGCTTAATCCCTTTAGGTGGGTTAACCAAGTCCCATACTTGGTTTTCGTACATGGAATCCATTTCCGACTTCATGGCTTCAAGCCATTTATCCCTTTTTGAACTTTTCAGAACATCTTCATAACTGATAGGTTCGTCATCGCTTATGAGTAACACGTCGTTCGATTCACTTATGAGAAATCCGTAACTCTCTGGAATATTGCGTGTCCTATCAGACCTACGAAGAGGTGGTGTTGTTTTAGGTTCAACTGATAGCTCATCATTATGAGTTATTGGTTGTGGGTCTAGACTAGGTGTCTCTGTAATGTCTATTGGAGTTTCTTGAACTTCATCAAGTTCAATGCCACTCCCACTGTTTTCTTGTAAAAGAAATTCTTTTTCCAGAAATACAGCATGCCTTGAAACAAACACCTTTTGTTCCAAGGGATGATTGAATTGGTAACCCTTCGTTTCCTTAGGGTATCCAATAAATAGACATTTATCAGACTTAGCATCCAATTTGTCTGATACAGTCCGCTTCACATAAGCGGGACAACCCCATATCTTAAGGTGAGTTAAGTGAGGTTTCTTACTATTCCATGTCTCATATGGAGTAGTAGAGACTATCTTGGTCGGGACTCTGTTTAGCAAGTAAACAACTGTCTTTAGTGCATAGCCCCAAAAGGATTTTGGAAGAGTTGCATGATTCATCATGGATCTAACCATGTCCATCATGGTTCGGTTACGCCTCTCAGATACACCATTATGCTATGGTGTATACGGCGGAGTCCATTAGGACAATATCCCATTGTTCCTAAGATAATCTTGAAACTCTTGACTTATGTATTCACCACCCTGATCGGATCGAAGTATCTTAATACTTTTGCCATGCTGTTTCTCTACTTCATTTCTGAACTCTTTGAATTTCTCAAAAGCTTCAGATTTGTGTTTCATCAAGAACACATACCCGAATCGTGAGTGATCATCGATAAAGGTAATGAAGTAGCTATAGCCTCCTTGTGCAAGAGTTGACATTGGTCCACATACATCAGTATGTATTAGACCAAGCAATTCTCCCACTAGATTACCTTTTCCGGAAAAGGGTAATTTGGCCATCTTGCCTTTTAAGCATGATTCGCATGTATCAAATGAACCGGGTTCAAATGATTCCAGAATTCCACATCGGTGTAATTTGGTCATGCGTTTCTTACTTACATGGCCAAGACGACAATGCCACGTATAGGAGTCTATTCGATTATCTATTCGAGCACGTTTGTTGCTAACTTCGATATTGAAAACGTCATCGGATAAATCTAACATGTAGATACCATTGCACAAAGTTCCAGTCCCATAAAGAATGCCATTTAAAGTTATGTAACAACAATTGTTACTAAAAATTAAATGATGACCCTTTTCATTCAACATGAAATAGATACAATGTTCTTTATTAACGAAGGAACAAAATAACAAT
>JAGFNQ010004434.1:0-35036 GCA_024364735.1 Boesenbergia rotunda
ATCATAAACTTGAAATTTAGGACTTTTATGGGAGAAATAAACTAAACAAGTTTATATAAACTTTAACAATAGAGTTTGTACCAATCTTGACTTCTAACCATTTAAACTCATCATACAAAGTTCTATAACATCACTAAGGCATTATGGAATGAGAAAGCAACTTTTCTAAACATATTTAAACTGTGAAACTTAATTCAAAAGGAAAATTGATACTATCTTGGCACAAACACTTTTTCTCTAACAAAGTATCAATATTTCTAACTACTCACACTTTTACTCATCCAATGCAATCATGGGAACATATATGCTAAAGGAAATGACATGGGATCTTTACTCTAAGAAATTTAGCATATAAAACTATCCAAAACTCAAATACTCCATAATCTCCATAAAACAAGAACTTGAAATTTGAATAAACTTAAACTTTGCAATGCAAATAACTAAAATGTCTCGTCTCAAGGATCTCTCCATAATCAGCCACCACACACACTCTACTCAGCACCGCCTCGTCGTCTTCCTTCAGAATTGCTTGCCTTTACCTTTATCTGCAATAAGAGGAAATGCATCTATAAGCAAAAGCTTAGTAAGTACTATCTAGCTCACAAAATCTCGAAATGTGCAAACATGCTTCTAGAACAATATGAAAATCATATGAGATACTAATATGCTTGAAAGAAAACTAAGAACATGTATAACTCAAAACATGCATACTCAAGCAATAAATAATCTCAATCTACTTTTCTTGGCTCAACTTGAAACTTTAGCTATTCTTTAACTTTTGAAAACTTTCTTAAACTTTCGAAAACTTTGCTAAAGCATATACTTGAAAATAATAATCACTTGGATCCACTGAAGACGTAAGTACCATCTCATGCGCGTTCCCTAAAAGGTTGGGGTAGCGAGCCACCAATCCTAATAGAGCAGACCTTGGTCTACCAGGGCCAAGACCTTGGAATTGGACACCTGGATTTCTTTAACGACGCCCTTGGACGCCGGGTACTGGCCTTATAAAATAAAATAGCTTTTCTTTCTTTTCTTTCTTATCTGTAAATGCCTTGGCATTTTCTGGAGCACCTTGCGTGCTAAAATCCCTAAGTCTTGACTTTTGGGGATTTTCTTAAGGCCTTGGCCTTTTCTTTTCTTATCTTTATCTTCTTTTCTTTTCTCATAACTTTCTTGGCCCTAAACTCACATAGGGTGCTTATCAAACATATACAAGCATATAAGAACTAAGATCACATGCAAAAACTAAAGCAAAAAGGAAAAATTCTCTTTTAAAGACTTTTAAAGGAAATTCTCGCGGTAAAACCGCCTCTTACTGCAGGTGAGCAGTACTTACATTGATATCTTGGACTTACAACCAAGATTGAGGTCTAGAACTCGGGAGAAACTTAAGATCTCGAAGAATTCTTCACGTCTACGCGTTCCTCTCGTCGCGGGGATCCCGAATATAGGATTATCTCTTGGAGAAAGGGTCTCGGCCGACCCTTTTGGCCTTGATTTGCGTGCGCACAAGAGAGGAGAGGGAGAGAGGTCGGCGCAAGGGGTGTTGGCCGAAGGGTTTGAGAGAAATCCCAACTTCTCTCTTTAAGTTTTCTATTTATACACTTGGGATCGGATTTACTTAACCACAGCTTAATTATAGGTCTTACCATCTTCTGTTGTGCTGATACCCCTAGCCCAGCCGGTTGGGCGCTTGTGCTGTTCGGTGGAGGTCGCGGGTTCAATCCACCGGCTGCACTAAATTTGTTTTTCCATTTTTGGCAACTTTTCCCTTTTTCCTTTTCTTTTTCTTTTTCCAAAAATACCAAACGGACTCGGAAAATTCCATAAAAATACTCTAAAAATTCCTAAAAATATCTAGAATATTTCTAAACCATTTCTAAATAATTCTAAGGACTTTAAGAACTAAAAATGGAAATTTTGGGGCGTTACAATCCCCCATACCTTATAAAAAGTTCGTCCTCGAACTTAGAATAACTGTGGATATCGTTCTCTCATGCTGTCCTCACGTTCCCAAGTAGCCTCTTCATGCTTTTGATTCTGCCAGATGACCTTCACTAGTGGCACTTCTTTGTTTCTTAATCTTTTAACTGCTTTGTCCACTATCTGTGTCGGTCTGCTCTCATAACTAAGATCTTCTTGGATCTGTACTGACTGAGGCTGAATCACTTGGCTGGGGTCGTGAATACACTTCTTTAGCATAGAGACATGAAATGTACTATGGATAGCTGACATCTCCTCTGGTAAGTCCAGCTCATAGGCTACCTTCCCAACTCTCTTTATAATCTTGTAGGGTCCTATGTAACGAGGACTTAGCTTACCCTTTTTACCAAATCTCATCACTCCCTTCATAGGAGCGACCTTGAGAAACACTGAATCTCCAACTTCGAATTCAAGTGGCCTACGGCGTGTGTCAGCATAACTTTTCTGTCGACTCTGGGCAGTCTCAATCCTCTGGCGGATCGTCTGAATAGCCTGAGTGGTCTCGTCTATAAGCTCAGTCTGGCTGTCTAGTCCTGACTCCATTTCTTTCTTCTCACCAGCTTCTTGCCAACATATGGGTGATCTACATTTCCTGCCATATAATGCCTCATAAGGTGCCATCCTGATGGTGGCCTGATAGCTATTGTTGTAGGCAAACTCAGCTAAGCACAGAAATTTACACCAACTACCCTTAAAGTCCAATGCACAAGCCCTGAGCATGTCTTCTAAAATCTGATTTACTCTCTCTGTCTGTCCATCTGTCTGGGGATGGAAAGCTGTGCTGAACTGAAGTTTGGTGCCTAGGGCGTCCTGAACACACTTCCAAAAATGGGAGGTGAATCGCCCATCTCTGTCAGACACGATCGACCTCGGAACTCCATGAAGCCTGATCACTTCTTTCACATACAGCTGTGCTAATTGCTCTACCGAATGCGACTAAAGAAAACACGGAAATCTTTTTTTTTCTTTTTAAATTCATCTAAGAATGATATTCTAACTCTAATAGTCATGCATGATACCATGTCACACTTCCTTTCTCAAAAACTCGTAAAATGATACTTATTGAAACCTGCCTCACCCAACTCAACCTTCGGGTATCAGTCGACTGATACTGCATCAGTCGACTGATAGGCCTGAATTCTGAATTTACAGGTTTCGGCACTTGCTTCAAAGGTCCACCAATCATGTATTTTCGAGCCATATCAAACTATGACACCACTTCTAAACTCTATTGTTTAAGTTCATATAAACTTGTTTAGTTATTTTCTTCCATAAAAGTCCTAAATTCAAGTTATGGATTCGTTTGATTGGCTAAATTGTTTAGGAAACTGACATAGAGTATAGAAGTGGTGTCATAGTTTGATATGGCTCGAAAATACATGATTGGTGGACCTTTGAAGCAAGTGCCGAAACCTGTAAATTCAGAATTCAGGCCTATCAGTCGACTGATGCAGTATCAGTCGACTGATACCCGAAGGTTGAGTTGGGTGAGGCAGGTTTCAATAAGTATCATTTTACGAGTTTTTGAGAAAGGAAGTGTGACATGGTATCATGCATGACTATTAGAGTTAGAATATCATTCTTAGATGAATTTAAAAAGAAAAAAAAAGATTTCCGTGTTTTCTTTAGTCGTGCATTAGAGTCGAGAAGTAGACAGAAGTAACGATCCGTCTGAAGGTAGAGAAGGCGGGTCGCTACAGCTTGGAAGTGATTGGAAGGATATAGTTTGTGATAATCTTGAATAAGATGTAATCAACAGGAGACATACGTAGAGTTGCAAAGGTCGGAAAATCAGGACCCAGCTCATCGAGACCGGCTGGGTGAGGATGACCAAAGAAGTGCTGATAGATGCCTTCGGGAGTAACACCCGCAAAAGGGGCCAATAGAGGATCAGGAAGCTCGAGATAAATCGAATATAGGTTGGATGATCGTCGACCACCCAGATATTCAGCTAGAATCTTGTAAGAAAAGCCAAGGTTCCTCTTGGCGACTCGAGTGGTGAACTCGAAGCTCCCCTGAGGTCCCTGCTAAAGATTATTGTAAAATTCATAGACAAGGTCATAATTGATAGGTCTCTCCAGTGAGAGGAGAAAGCCGAGATTGTAAAACGTGACTATCTCTATAATCGAAGGACAGTGCTCGGTCAGAAAGGGGACATCAATGGATCGGCAGGGTAGCAATTTAAAAGTCCTTGACTGGAAAGCATGTTTACAGGCCGCATTTGGAAAGCGATAGCCGAAGAAGGCTGAGGCCTTGTGGAGGGCGCAGATGAAGAAGGGGTTTTCCCCTTCGAGCTGCCCTCCGCAGCTTCTTTACCCTTAGATGATTTTCTAGAGATTGGAATAGATCATGACACAAGATTAAAGATTGGTCAAAAGACAAGAGGTAACCCAAGACCCAATCAGTGAATATAAGATACAACATTTGATCAAAAAGAGGACAATAATGAAATGAGAGAGAGATTTGGTCACAGATGACACAATCAAAAGGTGAAGCGTGGAAAGATAGGGTCACGGCCAACACAAGAAGGTCACGGCGCAACATCATAACATGGTTAGTGCAAATACAAAATCCATGAACTGATTCACAAAGTGAACTAACCAACATAAACTTACTTAGGCACCATGGAGAAAGTTCTTGAAGGTTGGAGAATGAATTCGCGCGGAAGAAGCTCTCGCCGCATAAGGCTTCAGTGAGACAAACTTGCCAAAAACAGGGAGGAGCTCTTGCGCAGAGGAGACGGTAGTAGAGCACGCGCAGGAAGAGAGAAACCGCAGAGAGGCTCACGCGTAAGAGGAAGGGAGATCGCACGCGCAGGAGAAAGTTTCGGTAGTGAGGGGTTTTTGGTCGGCTAGGGTTCGGCAATGAGGAGTTGTGAAGGAGTTAATCGGTTGGTGGATCGGTCCACCAACCACAATTTAATGCGCCTGAACGGATCACCGTTCGATCTGATAATGCCCAGACCGATCAGGCTCTGGCCTGATTGGACTGGCCTGGGCCTGATCGGTCGGGTGACCGATCAGGCAGGCTCCTGATCGATCAGGAAGCGAACAATAGGGTCAGATGATTTTCGAGAGGCCCTCCTGATCGGTCTCTGGACCGATCACCACAAGGTGCCAGATCAGTCTGGGGACCGACCCAGGCTAGCACAGAAAGGTTGGCCGAAATCTCACAAAGTCTCTGTGACCCCTCTGATCGGTCTATGGACCGATCAATGTATAATGGAGCCAGATCGGTCCGGGGACCGATCAGCCCTAGGCCTGATCTGTCCGGTGACCGATCAGGGTTCCTGATACTCCCTGATACGATCTGAAACATTCAGTTTCAGATTTTCAGAATCTTTCTAACGAGATCTGATGAAGTTTATCGTACTTGGGCATGATCTCATGACTAAAATTGATCCCTAAACAAAGATCAAAGGTCCTTATAGGTTCAACAATCACTTTAATCCACCCAAATGGAGTCAAACTCAATCAACAATCATTCAAGCAATTTCAACTAAGTTTGTATCATATTCAAGTTTCCAATCAAGTTTCCTTGATTGGAATGTCCAAGTATGATCATGGAGCCAAATACACATATGTTATGCATTGGTTTTCCCCATACTTGGTCACTAAAGTGATTTTTATCTCGTCAACTTAATTTTTCAAGGGATGCAATGACATTTTGAGAAATTGAGTTGATCCTAACATCTCACCCCATTTCTAGAAAACAAAAACGTTTTGGTAAACCTTATAGTTTGTGTGAGATGTCCCCAAAGTTACCCAATTGTATCCCAACAATTAGAACTTATCATGAAGGGTTTTGGATGTATTTTGAAATTTATGAAGCACGACACATTCCCAACTCCCTTCTTAAGAAGCTAAACTCATTTTCGGGGAGTGGTTTAGTGAAAATATCAACTAGGTTTGACATGGACTCTACATGTGAAAGTACAATATCTCCCCTAGCTACATGATCCCTAATGAAGTGGTGACACACTTCAATATGTTTGGTCCTAGAATGATGGACTGGATTCTTGGTTAGATTAATTGTGCTAATGTTGTCACACAACACTTGCACACTCTTGTAACTCAATCCATAGTCTTCTAGAGTGTGAATCATCCACAACAATTACGATACACTCTCTCCCATAGCAATATATTCTGCCTCGGTCATGGAGACAGCAACACAATGTTGCTTCCGACTTGACCAACTAACTAAAGATGATCCTAGAAATTGGCAACCCCCACTCGTGCTTTTTCGATCCAACTTACATCCAGCATAGTCGGAATCGGTATAGCCAATTAGATCAAATGATTCGGTACGGGGGTACCAAAGACCGACTCCTATTGTGCCTTTAAGATATCTCAAAATTCGCTTAACAGTGATTAAATGAGATTTCTTGGCACAGACTTGATACCTAGCGCACATACCCACAGCGAAAAGAATATCAGGTCGACTAGCTGTGCGGTATAGCAAACTCCCTATCATGCTTCGATATTGAGTCAAATCAACGGGTTTACCACTCTCATCATTATCTAATCTTGTATTTGTAGCCATGGGAGTGGTTATCTCTTTTGAATCACTCATATTGAATTTTTGAAGCATTTCTTGTGTGTATTTTGATTGGTGCACATGGATACCATCGCGAGTTTGCTTGATTTCGAGTCCAAGGAAGAAAGTCAACTCCCCTACTAGACTCATTTCAAATTCACTTTCCATGTGTCCAATGAATTCATTTAAATAGCCCTTGTTGTTTGAGCCATAAATTATGTCATCGACATATACTTGGGCCACAAAAATATTGTCACCATCTCTACGTAGAAATAGTGTAGGGTCTATTTGGCCTCTAACGAAGCCTTTGTCAATTAAGAATGTCGACAACCGCTCGTACCAAGCTCGGGGTGCTTGTTTAAGGCCATAAAGTGCCTTTTTGAGCATAAACACGTGGATTGGGAATTCGGTACTCTCAAACCCCGGAGGTTGTTCTACATAGACCTCTTCTCTAATCAAACCATTTAGGAAGGCCGATTTGACATCCATTTGATATAATTTGAAACCCCGATGTGCTGCAAATGCAAGCATCAATCGGATGGATTCTAAACGTGCCACGGGAGCATAGGTCTCATCATAATCAAGGCCTTCAACTTGACTGTAGCCCTTGGCTACTAAGCGTGCCTTGTTTCTAATGATTTCTCCCTTATGGTTCAATTTGTTTTTGAAGGCCCATTTGGTTCCAATGATGGTGGTCTTCTTAGGACTAGGGACTAGGTCCCAAACTTGACTCCTTTCGAATTGACCTAGTTCATCTTGCATTGCAATGATCCAATCGGGATCACTTAATGCTTCATCAATTTTTCTAGGCTCAATTTCGGAAATTAGAGCAAATTCATTAGCCTCATTCCGGAACAATGATCTAGTTCTAACCCCATGATGGATGTCTCCAACAATTTGGTCTTGGGGATGACTAGAGGCTAATCTAGTTTGCCTAGGTGTTGGTGGTGCTTCTTGAATGGGTTCACTATGTTGGATCGAGAGAACCGATAGAAGGGGGGGTGAATATCGAAAAGTGTTCGGATTTAAGATAGAGAATTTGCACAGCGGAAGATAAAAACAAAACACGCGAACACAGTAATTTTTTACTTGGTTCGGAGCCTAGGTCGACTCCTACTCCAAGGCCCACGATCGTTGATCGTTTACTTTGGGCAATTCTATATGAGGCGCAAAAGCAGTTTACAATATTGAATTACAAATGTAGCAAGTTAAACTTTTAAAACAAGAAGCTCTTCTTTTACCGACGTCCGATGTAGGTTGTCTTTTTCCGGAGCAGCGGGACGTCGTCGGCTCGAGTTGGGAGGTTTCCGGAGCGAGGCGCGAGAGCAGAAGAGTATAAGCGTTGAATGATTTGATGCTTTGAGCCTTGGGGTCGAGGGCCCTTTATATAGCCCTGGGGGCGCCCGGAACGTCGGGGGCGGCCCCCCCCCCACGTGTCAGTTGATCCGGTAGTTGTTCGGTCAGCTTCTGATCCCTTTACATTCGGGATCAGCTTTGACCGGGGCGCCCGGAGCGCTCGGGGCGCCCGTATTGACCGGGTCAAACTTTCATCTGTTGGCTTCGAGGGGAGCTGCTTCGGTAGTTGGCGTTGGGGGTGCCCGGAGTGCTGGGGGCGCCCGGGAGCAGCGGGGGCGCCCGGGAGCACGGGGGCGCCCGGGAGATGAGCTGTGGAAGCCTGCTCTTGTTTTATGTGTTTTGTGTTCACCTTGGGGGCGCCCGGGACACTCCGGGCGCCCTGGTCAGCTGTTGCCTCATTCCTTTGAGGCTCTCTGAGCTACAGACACTCGTTCCTTCGGTCCTGCATCCAGGGTTAGTCCAAAACACCATAAGACAATAAGATGTTAGTTTATACAGCCTTAGCTGTCTTGGTTCTGACTTTGGGCCTCCAAAATGAAGCCCTATGTCGAACCGACGCCTACTGTTCCCTCGACGGGGAACGTATCCTCACCTACTCCTCTCGGGAGAATTTACCTGATGCCAACCGTTCCTCTGGTTGGACTTTTGTCTAGCGGTCCTTCGCCAGGTCTTGAGTACCAAGCTGCCCTTCGCCTGGTGCCTAGCAGTCCTTCACTAGGGCTTTGTATCCTGGCATTCCTTCACCAGGTGCCTAGCAGTCCTTCGCTAGGGCTTTGTTTCCTGGAATCCCTTCGCCAGGTGCATAGCAGCCCTTCGCTAGGACTTTGTTTCCTGGCAGCCCTTCGCCAGGTGCCTAACAGCCCTTCGCTAGGACTTTTCCTGCACACTTGAGTAACATTGTTAGATCACAAATAATACTTAACTTTGAATCCTTTGCCAATATCAAAACAAGGTTCGATATGGTGCTTCCTGCACCAACAATCTCCCCCTTTTTGATTTATGGCAATACGATTCAAAGTTAAGTGAAAATTTCAACAGTTTAAGCAAGAAGGTTAAGACCGATAAAACATAGCAATTCTGAACAGTCTAAAACCAATGTAATTTGAACAGAAAAAATTTTCTCATACTCCCCCTGAATCATTGTGTTATAAAATACTTAACTTAACACTTAACTTTGACCCTTCCTCCCCCTTTGACATATATCAAAAACAAACATTGGTGAACAAGGTAAAGTAAAAAAGTTTTTGCAAACCTAAATTTTGTTACAAAACTTTTACTTGGCTTTGCAAAAAGAATTTTACTTAGGCAAAATTTTGAAGCCAAATTTCCCTAACAAATGGTTCAACTTTGAGAATTGGGAGAAAATTTGCTTTAAAAGAATTTCCATACTTAGAAGAATTTACTTGGAAATACTTTGTGTATTTTGAAAAAAAAATTTAAGAATTTTCTAGACAGGTTTTTCACCAAAAAAACTTTACTTAGAAACATTTGTCAAAATTTTCAAAAAGATTTTGCTCAGACAAATTTTGTTTACTAAGAAAAATTTTACTTAGAAAAAAACATGCACTTACTTAAAAAAATTGAAACACTTAGAAATACTTAGAAATATTTGAAGCACTTTTTGTAAAAAAAATTTCCTTTCTCTCTTTCCTTTCTCTCCCCCTTAATGTGAAATTCTTCTCCTTATGTTTTAGACCATTTCTAAGATAAACTTTCTTTGAAAAAAGGAGAAAAAGTTTAAGAAAGAATTTAATTTCTAATTTCACACTTTTTCTACTCTCCTCCTTGGATATATATCAATAAAGAAATATATTTTGAAATAAGTTTTAAGAAAAAGTTTGTGTATCAGAGCCTATGAGTTTTGAAAACATAAAAATACTTAGTATAATTCTTGAAAGCATAGCAAAAGCTTAAATTGCACCAACAAAACTCCACTTTGAAAAGTATTGTATAATTTGAAAAACTATTTTTGTATTTGTAGGCAAGTCTTTAGAAGATTCACACACTTAGAATATTGTTGCCTTGAAAAGTATTAGTACCTTTTTTGAAAACATTATATTTTGAAAAATAGTAGTACTTTTGGAAGAGGTTATGCATATTTTGAAAAATATAAGTACTTTTGAAAAATATTATGCATTTTTGAAGAGTATAAGTACTTTTGAAAAATATTATGTATTTTTGAAAAATATAAGTACTTTTGAAAAATATTGTGCATTTTTGAAAAATATAAGTACTTTTGAAAAATATTATAAATTTCAACATAATACTTTGACTTGGTTTCTTTTCTAGTCTGACACAATCCTAGGAAACCTTGTTAACTACAAGGATATTTCCCTAAGTGTCCTAGAAATTTTTTCAAAGTCAAGTACGTATTATTTTCGAAAGTATTCTAAAAGGATTTTATAAGCCACAAAAATATTTTAAAATAATATTTTGTAAGACAAATTAATTATGTTTTCGACACAATTTTGAAAATATAGTGTATGAAAACATATTATTTAGAAATGTTTAATAACTCTTTTAATTTGACCTCCCCCTAAACTTGACACAGTCCTTGGAAGCTTGTTGACCACAAGTATTCTTCCTCTGATTTCTTAGGGTTCAGTTCAGATCAAAAGAATTATTTTATAATTTCAAAAATAATCGGCAAAGAAAGTACTTGTGAGAAATAATTTCTTTTGGTTTAGACTCCCCCTAAATTTGACACATCCTCGGAGTCCTTGTAGATCGTGAAGTGGACCTTCCTCAGTGTCTTTGGGGTTTACTAAAATCAAAAGAATAGTTTTGAATAATAGCATGGTAATATTATTTTAGAAAATTCAATTTGAAATAAGATAATTTTAAAGCATAAGCCCCATTTTCGAAAAATATTTTGAAATGATAAAGATTTTTATAAAGTATAATTTTTGAAAATTATGATGATAATTTTTCAAAGAGATAGTAATATACGTGAGTTTTTGAATCAACTTTTGAAAACCTTATTTTGAGATGATAATAAGTTTTAGAGAATAAAGTTTTTGAAAAATCTAAATTTTTCGAAAAAGAAGAACTCCCCCTATATCCGACACAATCTGACCTTTATCTAGTTTCCTTAAGGGATTTCAGTGTTGACCAAGTTTGACTATGTTGACTAGGGTTGACTAATTTATAACTAAATCAAACAAGCCCTAGATTCTATTCAAAATGAGTCTATTGTGATATTTAACATGAAATTTAATATTTTTTTTAAAAAAAATAGAGATGAAAAGGTAGGGTACAGTAAACTGAATTAACTTGAAAAATAGAGATAATTTTGAATACCTTTTGAAATCATTTTTTATTTGAAAGGATAATGATTTATGCTTTTAGGTTCTAGATGTCTCACCCAGTTCTACATGATCAAGCATGTTAACCTTATGGGTTTTATGAGACAAATTTTAGTAGAAATAAGAAGTTATTTTGAAAAATCATGATTAATTTTGAAAAAGTTAAATTAATTTTGAAAAGCAATTGGTTTTGAATTTATTTTGAAAAAGAGTGTTTGAATCTACGATCAATTGATATTTGTGTTAGATTTGAATTTGACAAGAAGTAACTTGAATTTGAATTTCAAAATTTGGCTTCCAGGTCTTGGTGAGGCACTAGGCCTTCTTTGGCCGTAGCCTTATTGGATCATCAACCCTTTCCTTGACAAAGCCTTTTAGTGAAATTTCATTTTCAAAATTCCTTTTTGAAAAATTCTGGTCTAACTAGTTTGGGTCTTGGATCGATAGCTTTGGCTAGTTCCACCATAAAGGTTTCCTAACGTACTATCATCTCACCTTCACCCAATACTATGTTATTCATTTTAGTCCTTAATCTAACCAGTCCTAATTCTAAGCAAAAAAATAAAATAAAATAAAAAGCAACATATAATTAAAGCAAACAAAAAAATGATCTAAGTTACATCGTAATTGAAATAAAACTTTGGTTTTTTAAAATCAGCATAGTTGTGAATTAAATTTTCTAACGTATTAACCTTAACTAATTTATAAGATTCAATCATATTATTCATGGTAAATAATGGATTTTGAAATACTGTAAATTTACCTCTAAATTTCTTTATGGAGGTCTCCCCCTTGATTTTAGTCATCTTTCTTTTGCTTGATTGTTTCTTCAGTAATTTGTAGTGGTCGCGAGTCAACCAGACCAGTTTGGGTCGATCTCCTCCATTGTCTTCTGATTCCGAGTCTGAGTCAGACTCGGGTACAGGTTGAGGCTTCTTCTTTGATGGTTCTCTTGGAGCTTTTCCTGCAATAGAAATTACACCTTCCTCGACCATTACAGTATTTGTTTGATTACTTAATTGTAATTCAAAAAAAGATTCAAAATTGGTTACCATTTTTGTCTCAGTCAATTCGTCTTCTGACTCTGGTTTAGATTCGTGTTCAGACTCTGACTCGGCTGTTTGTGCTTAGGCCGAAAATGCAAAATCTTCTTGGATCTCAATATTGGAGCTCTCTTCGTGTAGATTGATTAGCTTTTCCCACATCTCCTTGGCACAGTTGAAGGATCCGACCCGCTTCAGTTCTTCTTTGGTCAGGCCGCATTGTAAGATTGCTGTAGCCCTTGCATCTATCTCGATCTTCCTCAGAGTTGGTTCATCCAGTTTGTCCCAAGTGATCGATGTTCCTTCTTCTGTGGGGAATGTGAACCCCGTTTGGATTATCAACCATAAATCCAGATTGGCCTTCAAGTGGGATTCCATTAGACTTCTCCAAGAGTTGAAATTTTCACCAGAGAAGAGCGGTGGACGGGCACTATTCCATTCTTGGTTGACCATTTAGTTTAAACCTCGTACACAAGAGAAACAATAAAAATGTACCAAGACTTGGTCTTGGATTTGTAGTGCGGGAGAGAGAAGAAATAGCCCAATAAAAATATTGCACGAATTTCGAGGCAGAATAATAAAAAAATAATAATAAAAAGTTTTAGACAAATTTTTTAAAAATGTTACATTCGTTAATTTTGACAAGAAATAAGCATTCAAAGTTGAAAATTTTGCTCGAATTAAAGTAACACGTATTTCGAGAAAAATAATATTAAAATAATAAAAAAAAATTTATGACAAATTTTCAAAAGTTGATCGTTTTAAAAATTCTAACTTATGGTGAAAAAATGAGAATTCAAAATTGATGAATATCGGAAAGCGTTCGGATTTAAGATATTTTTTATTTTAAAATAAAAGGCAAAAAAGATCGAGTGGTGTTGATTAACTAGAAAGAAAAGAAATAAGATTAAAAATTTTGTAAATCTGAAAAACTTTCAAACTGGTGGTTGCACCAAGTTTGAACTACCCCGCTCTGATACCACTTGTTGGATCAAGAGAACCGATAGAGGGGGGGGTGAATATCGGAAAGCGTTCGGATTTAAGATAGAGAATTTGCACAGCGGAAGATAAAAACAAAACACGCGAACGTTTAGACATGTGCCATGATCCCAAGGAAATGTATCATGTATGAAAGGACCTAGGCATGTTTTTCCATGTACCATGACCATGCATGTTTTTATGAATTAAGATGTTAATTATGTAGGTATGCCATGATTTATGAATGATATGTATGCATGCCATGATTTATGAATAATATGAATGTATGCCATGATTTATGAATGATATGTATGCATGTCATGTTTATGGATGAAATGATGAATGAAGTTAAAGTTCATGCCTTCAAGGCATAATGGTGATATGGAACGAGAATGATTAATGAAAATGAGGTTCATGCCTTCAAGGCATAATGATGATGTTAAGCATTAAGAATGAATGAATATGCTATGTATGTTTTGTGAATGAAGAAGCATGTGAAAGTATTTTATTTTAAGAATGGGCTTGTACCAGACCTAAATAAGGTCTACGATTCTGGACTACCGATGAAGCTGTCCTTACGGTTCGGGACTACCGATGAAGCTATCCTTACGGTTCGGGACTACCGATGAAGCTGTCCTTACCCTAGTAGATCAAGATTAGCTACCTCGTATTTACTTAGGGATGCACGCATATGATGTATGAATGTGGTACAAGCCAGGGCCCAATGAATGTTATGATTATGTTTAAGTATAAAAAAAAGATATGATTTCAAACTAAGCATCCCTATGGTATATGCATTTGCTCATGCATCCATCCATGTTATGCATTATGGTTATGATAAGTATGCTTATGCAAAGTATGTTTATGCAAATGATTTTATTTATGTTCATGCTAGATGATAATGCCATGATATTATTTATGTTCATGCTAGATGATAACGCCATGATTTTATTTATGTTCATGCTAGATGATAAGGCCATGATTTTATTTATGTTCATGCTGGATGATAATGCCATGATTTTATTTATGTTCATGCTAGATGATAATGCCATGATTTTATTTATATTCATGGTAGATGATAATGCCATGATTTTATTTATGTTCATGCTAGATGATAATGCCATGATTTTTATTTGTGTTCATGCTAGATGATAATGCCATGATTTTTATTTATGTTCATGCTAGATGATAATACCATGATTTTATTTAGGTTCATACTAGATTATGATGTCATGATTTTATTTATGTGGATGCTAAATTATGATGCCATGATTTTATCTATGTTTACGCTAAAACGATGATGGCATAGTGGTGTAGATGTTCATGATAGAAAGTATACTATGATATGTAGGATTGTAGCATCATGTGCATGTTTATACGACGTATGGATTTTGTGAGTAGGAAAGAGTCTTACTAAGCCTGTGTGCTTATAGTCTTATTTTCCTTATACCGCAGATCACGCAATGGGACAATAAGGAAGCAGCAGGAGGGCAAGAATGGGTGTGTGTAGTAGTGACATGGCCAAGAAACTCTCTCATTTCACTTATTGCATGTTTTATGAATCTGACTATGCTTGTTTTGGTTTATGCTCGGCTTATGATAGTTATGCCTAAGAAACAACCTACTATTCATGAAGTTATGATTAAACTACTTATTACCTGAAATGCTTATGAATAAGTTATGGAAAATTGATATCATGATACCATGCATACTGGTAATATGTTACCTGAAATGCTTATGAATAAGTTATGGAAAGTTGATATCATGATGCTAGGTATGCTGGTAATATGTTAAGTATAATGTCACCATGTCCATGAAAGATAACCCAGACATGTGTATATGATATAAGTACTAGTTATTCCGCTGCATTAAGATGTTTTATATACACATGTATGTTTAGCGTAACGCCGCTTTATGAGAAAAAAAGTGGGTGTTACACGCGGCAACACAAGCCTGATTGGTCACAGACCGATCAGGTAGCTCCCTGACCGATCAGGCTCCAGCCTGATCGGTTGTAAGACGGAGTCCGTGACACTTGATCGTTCTCCGGAACGATCTGTACAGTGATCCAGATCGGTCACCGGACCGTTCAGGACCTGATCCGCAAGGCAACTCACTCACTCTTCGCTCCCTGATCGGTCACCAGACCGATCAGGGGCAAGGCAGTGAGGAAGCTGCCTGCTCCTTGATCGGTCACCAGACCGATCAGGAGCAACACAGTAGGTTTCCAACCTTACTGTGTGCTCCCTGATCGGTCACCAGACCGATCAGTCATCGCTGGATACACCAGACCGATCCACGAAGGTGCAGTGTGCCAATATCCCTGATCGGTCACCAGACCGATCCATGGACTCAAACCTAGCCCTCCAAGATAGGGTTTCATCCACCTTAGCCCTCCAAGCTAAGGATTTTTCACCTAACTCTCCAAGTTGGGAATTTTCACCTAACCCTCCAAGTTAGGACTTTTCACCTAGCCCTCCAAGCTAGGACTTTTCACCCAACCCTTTCGAATTAGGACTTTTCCAAACCTAGCCCTCCAAGCTAGGACCTGACCCTCCAAGCCAGGACTTTTTCACCTAACCCTCCAAGATGGGAATTTTCACCTAACCCTCCAAGTTAGGACTTTTCACCTAGCCCTCCAAGCTAGGACTTTTCACCCACCTCTTCCGAATTAGGACTTTTCCAACACCTAGCCCTCCATGCTAGGATTTTCTCACACCTAACCCTCTAGGTTAGGATTTTCCAACACCTAGCCCTCCAGGCTAGGATTTTCCATACCATGCCTAATCCTCGATCAGGACGTAATCATAATCATCATAATCATCAACCTAAACTAAAATCGGTGTCAACACCACAACAACAATCAGGGTCAGACTGGATCAACATGTGTGTGATGTATATTAATTGAATCCTCGGGGTTGACCAGGCTAGATAAGTTATTTAATTTTTGTAATTAAATATGACACTTGTTTAGCCAATCTTTTATTTACTTTTGATCTAGACTACATGTACACTCCATTGTGGAGTATATGATCTATGGATGTAAATAAATAAACTAGTCATCTCGGCTCGGGGATTCCTTTATGATGGCTTGCGCATGTAAAGGATGGAGTGGACGAAGTGACGACACGACTGGAAGCGCATTGGAGACCAAGGCCATAATAGTTGGAAAAATCTAGGATTTTTTCATTGCACTATTATATTAGTTTATGTGCTTGTTGTGTGTGTGCATTTGAAAACCTCAACGTAAATAACTAAGTGGGAGAGGGACCCTAAGGGTCCCACCACCTCCATTACAATCTGATAAGTGATGCGAACAAGTCTGCGTGTCGGCTCTGAGTGCCTTCCTCCCCATCGGATGGGCTTCTTCTGTGGGTCACTAGATCAGAAAAGACTATAGGAAATTATTGAAGAGTGTGTGTATTTCCCCATCGGAAGACACATAATCGGAAATAATTTTTCTTGGTGTTGTGTAATGGTAAACACTTAGATATAAATAATAGTATCCTCCTCATCGGAGTGACTGCTATTACTTGTAGGGCTGAAGAGGACCAACTGCTAATTTTACTTGTCAGAAAGTTAGGATGATAAGATAGTAAAATTAATGAGTAAAACCTCCTCTCACAAATGTATAATTCATATACGTCCACACCATCGTGGCATGCCAATTTCTCGGTGTTTTGAGGTGTTGGTTGTTTTGAAAATTTATTGTTTTGAGGAGTCAATTTATTTTCAAAAACTAAAGTGTGTGATTGTTATAATTCTCAGGTACTTTAATATGGATCTAGACCCACATGAACTAATTCAATGAGAAAACCAAATAAATGCCCCTAATAATGATAAGGATTGGGAATTAAACATGGACTTTGTCTCTACTGCCGAGGAACCCAAGTGTGATCTTGCCAAGTTCTGTACCGAAAGGCCTAGCGAGATTAATACTGAAGAGGAGTTTGAATATTTTAGGAAATGGTTAGAAGCAGACGAGACGACTGAATGTCATCAAAATTAGGCTTCTTCCATTACCAGTGATAAAACATCCAAACTCGATGAACACTTCATTCAAAGTAATCGAGCCGCTAGGCAGATGGTAATGAAGAACTTGACTACAACCATCTTGGTTGAGGGTATGCCCGTAAGGGAACATGCTCTCAAAATGATGGCTTGGCTAAAGGAGATGGAAATCCTTGGAGCATAGATCGATGGGGAAACTCAGGTCGATCTCATCCTCCAATCTCTACCAGTGAGTTTTGAGAAGTTTCGCCTAAGCTACAATATGGACAAGAGTTCATATTCATGGGTAGAACTTCTGACAAATCTCGAGGCGGCAGAGGAGTTTTCTCTTCAGAGTTCACAGACTTTCGTTGCTCAAGACGTTTCTACTTCTAAACCGAAAGAAAAGAAGAAGAAGAAACGTTCTAGGGCAATGAAAGTAGCCGGATTGTAGGGACCTCAGGGATGCATGAAAAAGTCGAAAGGCAAGTGCTTTGTGTGCAAGCAGTCAGAATATTGGAAGACAGATTGTCCCCGTCGTCAGAGTAGTACCACAGGTATATATTCTTCTATTGTCGTTGTAACATGTTTAGCAGTGATATCTACCGGTACCTGGTGTGTAGATACGGATGCCACTAATAATGTCTGCATTTTTGTGCAGGGGTTGCAAGAAACCCGACGGCTAGCTGAGGAGGATATTACTAACTACATGGATGGGCTATTGAGATGACTTTTGTAGTGGGAGTTTATCTATTCATTTATATCTTTAGCATAGGTTGATATAGTTTTGGCTTTATAGAGATTGTCTTTATGTACTTAATTTTTGGAAAGAACGTTTGTTCAGTTTCTGGAATAAGATATTCAATTGCTTTTATTTGATTAAAAGTGGAATAGAATGATTATCTATTAAAGTACATAGATAGGCAATTAATACATAAAACCAAAAGCTCCAATGATGCAATTAGATGTTTAATAGCTTATCATCTTAACTAAAAGTAAGAGAAAGGTTCCTTCCAAGTAGAACCAAACATATATTTTGGCTCTAAGGCTTGGTCTTGTTAACCTCTAGAGGGATTGAAAGGTTGTTAACCAATAAGCCCTTGGGTTCATTGGTGATGGAAGACTCATCTTCCTTAAGATCATTGACTCCTACTAGGAAGGTAACAAAACCAAATAGGCTTATTCCAAGCCTAGGGGCATAGAGAAAAAGATATGTAGGAATTGGTTCATCCTGATAAGTATGGATCCTTAGTCTATCTAGAATTGAGGTACCCTTGAATACTTTGTTACAAAGTACATTTACTTGATGTACTGCAAGACTGAATATTTTGATGAGATCAAAGAGTTCAAGTCTGATGCAAAGAAACATCAGAGTAAAAGTATGGTGACATTATGATTAGATCATAATGGCAAGTACCTCTAGGGATAGTTGTAGGACTTACTTATCACAGATTTAGGATTCGATCCCAATTCACTCCACCTTGTATTCCCCAACAAAACAGTGCAACACATGGAAGAGAGAAGGTCTCTTAAGCTAATAGTTAAGAAGATGATAAGCCACTCTAAGATTAGCCAGATTTGTTCAAAGGGATATGTCCTGGATACGACGGTTTATATGCTTGATTTTGGCTAGGTCAGTTGTCTCTTAAAATCATAGAAATGTGGATAAAGCAAAGGCTTAGTCTAAGGCATGTTCAGATTATGAGTAGATCAACACATGTGCTGAAGAGAGACACTGACAAGTTGGAATCTAGTGCATATGCTCGTAGGCTATCCTATGGGAACAATAAGGTGGTTTAATAGTCCTAAGGATCAGAGGATATTCGTTGAGACGAATGTCTAATTCTTAGAAAAAGGATTATGTAATAAACCACAAGTCCATGAGTAGAACTATTCTAAGATACATTCCGATCTTAGTACCAACAGTACAAGAGGAATATCACAAGGTACTGCACCTCATGTCACTGAAGATATACAAAGGGTACCTTGTCACAGTGGGAGGGTTGCTACTCAACCTGAAAGTCTCATGTTCTTGGAGAGTCTATGGACTGTGTCCTAAGTGAACATGAATCGGATCCCTAGACCTATGACAAGGATCATCCGCTTTGAAGTGATAAATCCAGTTATATGGATTTGTTCAATGGACGGATGATATTGTGTATATAAAATGTGACAGAAACGAAGTGGTATTCTTGTACTATACATAGATAATATTTTGTTGGTTGACAACAATAATGGAATATTGTCAGACGTAAGGGTATGGTTATCCACACAATTATGAAGGACTTAGGAGAAGTAAGACATATCCTTGGGGATCAAAGATCAAAGAGATCTCTAGACAAGGATGATGTGCTTATCCCATGTTTCATATAAAACATTTGTTGAGACAATCTGTGGTCCGGAGTGAACAAGTGTTTTGATGTTTGGGCAAAGGGTTTAAGTTAGGGTTACCCTTGTTATCTCATATGTGTATGTTGAGTGTGCAGGTTATACAGGTTACACATATGGACTTGACTGGACGGCCTCGGTACGGTGAAGGGTGGCAAGGAGACAAGCTGGAGGCTTGTGTGCACCCGAGGGAACTTGGAAAGTAGGGACGATGAGCTGATGTGTAATGCCCGCCCCTTACGTGAGCAACACGTTACATTTATTTTCTTTCTTTCGTACATTATTGCATATGAAGCGTAAATATAGCAGCGGAAATAATACTAAATCATAAACATATGCAATTGGTTAAATTTCTTTCTAACTAAACTACTTTAAGCATATGAATCATAGCATAGCATATTTAATAAGAGAGTATATAGTTCTACATTAAGCATGTATATCATAAAGAACTTCAACTCCATCAAGTAGTAAGCGTAACCATAAGAACTAACACATGCAGTTTATAAGTAGCAACATTAAGTCCATGAGAAATAAGTCCATAAGTAAGAGTAAAGACAACAGTAGGATCGATCTGCCAAGTCACTGCCACACACACACATGCCCTCCTGTTGCTTCCCCTTTAGTTTGTTCTACAACATAAGATGGTAGACTATAAGCATAAAAAGCTTAGTAAGTTCCTTGCTTACTCACAAAATCCGTACATCACATATAGATAGAAATCCACATCATTTGACATAAACATATAACATGAATAAACACTTTAAGCATCTAAAGCACATAAGCATAAACACTTAAAACATGAATATGTGTGTCGTTGTTAAGGACATATGGCATGAGTAAGTACTTAAAGCACCTAACATTCGCATAATCTTTAAAACATAGTCATGTGCATAAACATTAGACATAGCATATGCAATATCATTAAACATAAACATGTGCATAAACATTAAACATAGCATATGCAATATCATTAAACTTAAACATGTGCATAAACATTAAACATAGCATATGCAATATCATTAAACATAAACATGTGCATAAATATTAAACATAGCATATGCAATATCATTAAACATAAACATGGGCATAAACATTAAGGATGCTCTTTGAAAAATATATATAATATAATACTTGAACATTAACATATCATCACCATTGGGATCCCTGGCTTGTACCCATTCATCATTTGCGCGCATCCCTTAGTAGAGTACGAGGTAGCTAATCCCGACCTACTAAGGTACTAGGCAACCTCTAGCCTAGGGACAGCTACGGTAGTCCAGAACCGGGGCCTTGCTTAGGAGCCCACCCTTTGGACCTTTTTCAAGATCCGGTACAAGCCAATACATAAAGTAATATAGCATACATGATTCTTTTCCTTTCCATAGCAATTTCTCTTTAGCATAGCGTTCGTTATTTCTTTTTTTTCTTAGATATTGCTCTTTAGACATTCTTTTATTCATAATGTCATACATGTCATGGGCATACATTCACAGCATATATATCATCATAACTTTCAAGCATGAACATGGCATGGAGAAATCATAATTTCATGGTAAGGAAATTCATAACATGCCAACTTATCATTCATGATTCATAAAACACATAATGTTTAATTTAACACTAAGGATAATTCACCTAGGGAACTTGTTCCATTTTTTCATCTATCATGGCATAATGAAACATGGATACCTTTAATTCCACCATAATTCAACATATATTCTATTGGTCAAAAACATTTAGATAGGGTTATCATGGCATAAAAATATAACACAACATCACACAACTCTTACAACATGCATACATTGAATATCCTATTACCAAGAGACATCATCAAGTGAAGTAGTGACCTTAACCCATCCTAAAACACAATTTAAGGTACTGATCATAAACTTCTAAAGTTCATATCAACATGAAAATGACAAAGAAACAAGAACAATTGATTCATACAACATGCATATAATATATATTCTAACACTAGGAAATGTTAGCAAGTAACATGACATCTTTAACTCTTTTTTTTCTTTTCATCTATCATGGCATAATGAAACATGGATACCTTTAACTCAACCATAATTAATCATATACTCTACTGATCAAAACATTTAGATAGGGTTATCATGGCATAAAAACACAACACAACATCACACAAGTCATACAACATGCATACATTGAATATCCTATTACCAAGAGACATTATCAAGTGAAGTAGTGACCTTAACCCATCCTAAAACCTAATCTAAGAAACTGATCAGAAACTTCTAAGGTTCTTATCAACATGAAAATGACAAAAACAAAAGCAATTGATTCATACAACATGCATATAATACATACTCTAACACTAGGAAGCATTAGCAAGTAACATGACATCTTTAACTCATTTTTTTACACTTATTTAGGGTATTAACCGAACATGTTTAGAGGGGAATCATGGCCTAAAATATATATAAAACCCTCAAACAAACATTAACAAGGAATTAAAAACCATTAGCTAGTTAAAAAGAACTCAAACATCTTCTTATGGCCAAAAAGTCTATGGCTTCTTGAGAGCCTTGGCCTAAACTTTTAAGGGTCTTTTTGCTTCATCTTTTTTTATCATCATAACTCATAACTTAACATCAAGAAAACATTGGAGTCATTAGATAGCCTCAAACACAAACCTAGGCCCTAAATCCATGCTTGGGCGAAATCCACTCATAGGGAAAAATTTCACGATTTTTAGCAATACATCGCAAGATCATACAAGGACATAAACAAAATGTATATAAGCTATTATGTTGTAGGTGAGGGGAGTCTTACCCTTGTGCAAAGATTTCCAAACAATATATATCACCTAGAAGGAGAAAGAAGAACTTCTTGCTCCTTGGCTCTTCCTTTGCTTCACAAACACAAAGCCTTCACTAGATCTTCTTGGAGAGAATTTTGTTTTTGATGGAGAGAGGGCTTGGTGGTTTCGGCAATGAGAAGAGGGAGGAGATGCCTTATGACATTTTTTTTTCTTTCCTCATCTTCTTATAGTAAATGAAGAGGTATGTCTCTTCACTTTCCATGGTGACCCCTTTACCTTCCATGGTGACTCTTCATCCTCCATGGTGCCTTTTCATCTCCCTTATCCTTACACCTATCTACAATTTCCTTTATCCTCCTAATAGCACTCCCTTGCTAGGTGAATTGGTTACATATGCATTCTTAAGTCTTACAATATCTCTAAGGTCCAGGGTTAGATCCTTGGCACCAACCTCATGTCATTTTTTTTATATTCTTTTGCAAGCCCATCTAATGTAAGGCCCATTACATGATGTGTTATTTCTTTTATCCTCATGGGGCCCATTAGGATAACTAACAAGTGCTATTTAAGACACATTAGGAATTTCCACCATTTAGAGCCCATATAAGGCCCGTTAACACTTACACTAAAATTCCCACAACTCTAACTATCATTCATGAATCATAACCAATATAGCTATTATTCATGCAATTATACTCAATATTAGGGATAATATTGAAGGAAATTTTAGTGGAGTGTTACATGATGGGCACGGACTTCGAGGCATGCGAGAAGGATGGCATGGAGGCAAGCTGGAGGCTTGCGTGCATCCGAGGGACGGGAGCCAAAGATGAAGAGGGCGCGAAGGTAATAGTCGAGGCTGCGGGTGAGGAGTCAGTCGAGTCGTGAGGGTACGAGTGTTGTGTGATTGCACTCGGGAAATCCTAGGGTTTGAGTGCGGAGTGAAATATACTCAGGAAGGGTAATCTTAGGTGGGTGAGTAGACCAGTCGACTGGCCTGGGGGCAGTCGACTGATGGAACTCGCAGAAGGGTTTCAGCTTGGGACCATTCGACTGCCTTGGGAGCAGTCGACTGGTAGGTGGCTGATGAGTTGGCTAAGAATCCGAACGTTGGGGTGCAATGGTCGAATTTTAGTGGCACCAGTCGACTGCCCTAGGAGCAGTCGATTGGTGGCGAGGGTTTTAGCCCGAGTCCTATTTAAAGAGGACGTCGTGGTGGCTGAGATTCTTGACGAATCATGTCTTGGTTAAAGGCAAGATAGTAGTCTTTATGCTCAGAGCTTTGATTGTGATTGTGGCGAGGTTTCTCCACCCACAAGGAGCGACGAGGGTTAGCCGGAGGTTATCTGGGGATTAATCTACTGACAGATTCTTGGATTAGTCACCCGTCCGGGGTGGATTCTAAGTAACTCGGTTTGTTAGCATTGTTCTATTGTTAGTTTATTTTCATTTGTATTTCCGCTGCGCTATAAACTTTGTAGAGAACAACGACAAATCGCTATTCACCCCCCCCTCTAGCGGACGTATTCGATCTATCAATTGGTATCAGAGCGAAGGACCGCTCTTTATCGGATTAACCGCTGAGGGAGCACACGCTAGAAGGAAAAGGAAATGAAAGATAAATTTGGGGACGACATCTACACTCCGCCGCCCTATGACCATGAGGACTTCAGGTATTGGAAGGAGATAATGGAGACATGGTTTGGTATGGAGTAGAGTCTTAGAATTGCACTTGAAGAGCCCTTCAAAGTTGCATAGGACAAGCACGAGAAGAGGCTTCGTCCTAGATATTAGAACGAGGAACAACAAGAGCAATCTATGGCAAACGAAAAGGTAATTGGTATATTAGTTAATCTTTTGCCTAATAGTGTTTTAAGTTGTGTAGGTAAATATGAGAATGCTCATGAATTGTGGGATAAGTTGGAAAAATGTCACAAGAACCCTACACAAATTCAATAGCCTAAGGAGAAAAATCAAATGAGTCAAGAAGAAGAAGAAGAAAAGGAAGTATCTACATCTTCAAGTGAGGGAGAGAGTGAAAGGACATCAACCTCCTCAAGAGAAGAAGAGGAGGTATCGATTTCAAGAATTGAGGGGGAGAGACCCTCAACCGTACCAGATCGAGAAGAGGCATCTACCTCATCCAAGGTTGAAGAGGAAGTCAACCTAGTCTCTACCTCCACCAAAGCCAAGACCAAGGAGCACATTATATGCTTTGGTTGCAACGAAAAGGGGCACTACAAGGACAAGTGCCCAAAAGGTAAAAAGGAGGTAAAATCTAAACTTATTTCAAATTCTTTTAATTCTAACAAGGGATGTAGGAATGAGGAATCCCAAAATAAAAGAAGGAGGATTCGATGCTTCACGTGTGGTGAGCTAGGGCACTACCACACCAAGTGCCCTAGAAAAAGTGAGCTAAAGAAAATAGAGCATTGAGGAGATGGGGGAAAGAAGAAAGGGAGAAGAGAAGAAGCCCACATCAAGGAGGAACTCCAAAGGTAAGGAAGGTAACTCCTAACCTTAAGCCAAAATGTAATTCAATTTCAAGTTCCTCTTTGCATTTTAAAAATCATGTTAATCATTCATCCATGCATGCTAGGATTAATGAAAATTGCCTACTTGTGCATAATTGTGTTTTTAAGTACAATGATAGGAATAGGAGTAACAAGGTAGATCAACACCCTAGGAAAAGCATGCATAATGATAGACCCAAAACCTCTAGACCTAAGGATCATGGCACTAATCCCAAAAGGGGAAGGAATGTGCCTAGAAAGGAGGTTAGGCCTAGGAATGTCCAAGGTGGACATATGGGTTCTAAGGTTAGAACTCTAGAAAGGGAAAATCAAGCCTTGAGGGCAAGGCTTGATACATTAGAAAAGACCCTAGAAAGATTCACGGTTGGATCTAAGGGCTTAGACATGGTGTTGGGTAGTTTAAAACCCAACTATGATAGATTGGGTTTGGGATACCGGTCTAAGACCTCCAAGGCCAACAAAAAGAAATATGATGGTAAGACATATGATCATGACAAGAAGGAGAAGTCCAAGGATGGAAAGGGGGTGTCATCCAAAGGGAAAAAGGATGACTTAACCAAGGACAAGGTGTCCAAGGTTATGAAGGATAGATTTGTAGGCCAAGAATCACCGGAGGTTCACCAGTGTGGTCTAGTATGGGTTAAGTCACCTAGGGAGGTGGTTAAGGCTCAGAGCTCAAGGGGGAGCTCTAGGAGCCTTTGGGGTCCATGGTAAATGGATCTCAAAAGTTTTTCCCCTAGGAAATTAGGTGAAATGTGTCAAAAGGGATTGGAAGACTTGGGTAAGTCTTAACCCTAGGTTTTGGCATATTCAAAGAGGATTTAAGGAGAAAAAGGTGAAAATAGGGTGATATTTGATAAAATTAAGGTTTAATGGGAAAATACCATATAATTCAATGCTAAGAATGTATTATGGTCAATAATAAGAAGATACATCAAGGAGAAGCCTAAATTAGAACTTTTGGAGGAGTTAAAATGATACAATTTAGGTAGAGTTGGATTTCATGCCAATCATGGGATCCGGAGTACATTTATTTGGAAACGTATTTTTTCGAAGTTGACATTGGCCCCATAAATCTCCCCATGAAATATCATAATTTTTGGAGATTTGTAGAATTAGTTAGGGATTTCTGATATTCGACTGAAAAACCTGAAACTCAGGTACCAGTCGACTACCCCAGGGGCCGTCGACTGGTCTCAAGCTCAGAAACTCTCTGTGTGTTTTGGCAGTCGACTACCATATGGGCAGTCGACTGGTCAGTGAGAGTAAGCAGAAAGGGGATATTAGGGTTAGAGAAAAATGGCTATTGGATGATAGGATATGATTCTAAAGTTAAATCCTTGATTATACTCTTTAAATAAAGCCTTCTCATGGTTTATTGATGATTGTATGAAATGAGACTATATCGATATTATGGATAATTCAAGGATGATTGATAAGAGATAAGAAGGAAATTTCTTAAGGACAATTCCTTGTGTAAATTGATGATGGTTAGAATTGACAAACACAAGGAATCATGAATTGAGGTCAAAAATGATACAAGTGTCCATCCTTGGAAAAATTAGAGAATTAAACCAATGTCAAGCGCATTTGATAATCTTAATCAAAACATATTTTTCTAGGATAAAGCATATCCTAGCAAATGTGCTTGCAAACCTTTTAGAGTTTTCTAAGTGTTGTTGAGTTCTTTTTGGCACTAGGAATAAGGTTGCTTGGGAGCAATCCTTTAATGGTGGCCAAGGGAGAAGAACTTGGTTGTTAGGTTGGGTAGACCCTAATTTGAGTCTATGGTGTTAAGTTGGATATAACTTCACCTTGGAAAAATAAAAATTGGGAGAAGGCATAGGTTAAGGGGGAGGTTGCCTCCTTGTTTGCCTTGATTTTCATGGAAATTATTGGGTTTTGTGTCCAACTTGGGAACCATGATAGATACATGGTGAAATGTATTTTTCCCAAGTAGGTATAGGTACCATAAAGTTCTCCACGAAGTTTGGGAATTTTTGGAGATTTGTGAAATTTCTAGCGCATTTCTGAATGTTGCTTAAAAATCTGATATTTAGAGTATCAGTCGATTGCCAACAGGGGCAGTCGACTGGTTAGGGCTGGTGTGGGTATCCAGCAGTTGACTTAGGTCCAAATGATGGAAAACAAGTGTATGGGAGGCTCGTACACATTGTTTATGATCATTAGGAATTCAAAGAACCAATAATTTAGATATTATTGGGTTCTTTATGATGTTAGGCAAAGGGGGAGAAGTTTGGATTTAAGTTGGAAAACCAAACATACCTTTGCAAGAAACCCTAGGTTTAGTGGGAGTTGAGATTAAGGGGGAGCATGTTTGCTCCATTCTTGGCGTAAGGGGAACCTTGGAGAGGTTCTTAAAAAGCCTTTGTAAGTCCAATATAGGGGGAGCTTGGGAGTAGCCTTAAAAAGTCCATTTTAGTGAAAAGTCCTAGCTTGGAGGGCTAGGTGTGAGAAAGTCCTAGCTTGGAGGGCAAGGTGTTGAAAATCCTAATTTAGAGAGTTAGGTGTGCGATGCCTTGGGATAGGACCAGTTTTGCGTTGCATATGCATTCATTCAGCATTGTTTGCTATTGACTACTATCTTGTTTCCCTAACTTAAATGTATTGCCAAACACTAAAAAGGGGGAGATTGTTGAGGCAATCTGTGGTCCGGAGTGACCAAGTGTTTTGATGTTTGGGCAAAGGGTTTATGTTAGGTTTACGCTTGTTATCACATATGTGTATGTTGAGTGTCCAGGTTGTACAAGTTACACATATGGACTTTGACTGGATGACCTCAGTACGGTGAAGGGTGGCAAGGAGACAAGCTGGAGGCTTGTGTGCACCCGAGGGACCTTGGAAAGCAGGGACGATGAGCTGATGGGCGTGAACTTTGAGGCATGCATGAAGGATGGCAAAGAGGTAAGCTGGAGGCTTGCGTGCATCCGAGGGACGGGAGCCGAAGATGAAGAGGGCGCCAAGGCAATAGTCGAGGCTGCGGACGAGGAGTCAGTCGAGTCGTGAGGGTACGAGTGCTGTGTGATTGTACTCGGGAAATCCTAGGGTTTGAGTGCGGAGTGAAATGTATTCAGGAAGGGCAACCTTAGGTGGGTTAGTAGACCAGTCGACTGGCTTGGGGGCAGTCGACTGATGGAACTCATAGAAGGGTTTCAGCTTGGGACCAGTCGACTGCCTGGGAGCAGTCAACTGGTAGGTGCCTGATGAGTTGGCTGAGAATTCGAACGTTGGGGTGCAACGGTCAAATTTTAGTGGCACCAGTCGACTGTCGTGGGAGCAGTCGACTGGTGGCGAGGGTTTCAGCCTGAGTCCTATTTAAAGAGGACGTCGTGGTGGCTGAGATTCTTGACGAATCTTGTCTTGGTTAAAGGCAAGATCGTAGTCTTTGTGCTCAGATCTTTGATTGTGATTGTGGCGAGGTTTCTCCACCCACAAGGAGTGACGAGGGCTAGCCTGAGGTTATCTAGGGATTGATCCACCGACGGATTCTTGGATTAGTCACCCGTTCGGGGTGGATACCAAGTAACTCGGTTTGTTAGCATTGTTCTATTGTTAGTTTATTTTCGTTTGTATTTCCGTTGCGCTAACAACTTTGTAGAGAACAACGACAAATCGCTATTCACCCCCCCTCTAGCGGACGTATTCAATCTATCAACATTGTCCTAGCTCGTTCTATCATGGATACCTTCAAAGAAAAGTTTTGTACTTTTCAGCTTTGGAGCTACTCTATCTAAAGAGATATGTTTAGATTATCAAAGGTGATAGAGTAGGTAATGGCGGTTCCTCTAGCATTGGCTAAAGGTAGTCTCATGTATGCTAGAAACGAGCCCAGATATCTATTGTGCCATGGGCATACGTAATAGATATTGGAGTAACCCAAGTCAAGGAAATTGGACTGCGGGAAAAGCATTTATTAGTGTCTGAGAAGGACTAAGGACTATATGCTGGTTTACCGGGCAGAACAACTTCCTGTGGGTTGTATAGATACAGAATTCCAATCTAAATAGGGGCAAATATAAGTATTCCTCGAGTTTGTGTTTACTTTTAGGAGGTAGAACCATTGTATAGCAGAGTGTCACGCAGTGGCTGCGTGATGGACCCTACTATGGAGGCTGGATATTTGGCAGCTTGCGTGGCAGCCAATATATAGCTACATGGTTCAGAAAACATCAAGATCATAAAGTCTCTGATTCTCACACTACCAGTTTGGCTTGAATCGGATTCCATGGTGGCTCTGAAGATCATAAAGTCTGCCACTACCAGTTGGGAGTATAAAAGTATGGTGCTGAAAATCCGAAAGCTGATTTTGAAACATGATGTAATTTGTACACATGTATATAGAGAGGCTAATATGGCTGCAGATTATTTAGCGAACCAAGCTTTCAAATTTAGAGGGGATCGAATTCTAATGAGACAGGAAATAGATAGGTTTTTATATGGCATTTACAAAATCGACAGGATGGGCATGCCTAATATAAGACTAGACCGGAAAGTGGTTTAACTATTTGAGTAATGGGGGGATACTCCAAAAGTGTGAGGAACGAACTACATAATTCTAATATGCTGGGCTCCAGGAATAAAGATTTTATCTGTGTGAAGAAATGGATGCATGGTATGGAACTCTGTATGCTATTTCTGACCTACTGTTAAGAGTCCAGGCTCGCTGGCTTCATTATCTAACAGTGGTAGGCTGGAAATTATGAGGTTCTTTGTGCTTGAATTCTGATCAGAAGCAAATTGTTCCAAGTAATAGATATGACAATAAACACTTTCAGAAATTCTGCACACTGCGTTTATCAGTCATATTTATTGTCTTATCTTTTGTTTCAAGTAAAATTATGCTATTTTTTTCTAGCAAAGATCTGCCTGAATATTTTGACCTGGGGTTTCTCAGATGGCCAGGGAAGTAGAGGCTCTGATTCTCGCACTGATTATCTACTGTTTTGCTCATTTTACATGTCAGTTGATACTTGGTTGGTAAAATCTGGACTGCAAGAGGTGCAGTTTGCCTGTTTGTACCAAAATGCACTGTTTTCTTTCAAGACAGATATTTTCCTGCCGCCTAATTTCAATGTGCGCTGATAGTGGAAGCCTAAAAATAAGATGCAGTGTTGTCCTTACCAATGGCAGATCGTGCCAAGTGTAGCTATGAGACTAGAAACTATTTCTGAAATTCTATAAAATGCCTACACCAGTTATCTTTTCTGGCTTTAGAATTTGTTGGAAAATAATTATCCTCTTTGTTTGTCTGCGGAAAACAAAGTCATGGTTGATGGTTCAAAAAGATCTTGAGAGTTCTCAGACACATACTGAACAGGGAATTCTCTGCCCAAGGGAAAGGAGGATGGGAAAAGGAAGTGCCGGATGTAGTTGGCTGCAAAGGATGCTGTGCTGGTTAAGTTTCCGACTCCAGAAATCAATCAGAAACAGAAGGCATACAATTTGTTGCATCATTGTGTGCCTTTAGGGATTACCACCTGGCTACGTAGGTCTGATGGCTGCAGAACATGTTCTATGCCTAGCCTTCCATCCTCGGGGATGTAAAAGGGGATGACAGAAATGAAATAGTTTCAGTGTGCCAAACGTGCCAGCAGGGATGAACAACCAAGGATCAAGCGTCGGGTTTCTTCCCGGGATAAAATCCTCTTTTTCTTTGCATTTGGATGAACAAATTAACTGGCAGTTATGCGATGCATCATTGTCAAAATGTTTCTGGTGCCTTCTGATGGTATCTGTAGCTGAGTTGCAGTTTGGACAATTCCAGACAGTTATTGCAGCAAGAACTTCAAGTGGAACAAGCTGACTCTCCAAAGCAGATCAGAAGCTGATGGTTCTTAGAGAAGGCACGCAGATTGTACTGGCTCGGTGGTTGCTTAATGGTCTATCAATGGCCACTATCTTGGAGGCTTTTCTTATTTTCTTGTTTTGGTGCCAGAATCCCTTGTGGAATAGATCAGGAGTGTTTAGGCCCGATAGTTAGCATGCCTTCAGTTCAAGGATGTTGGAACAGCAGAGCCAAGTGTTTATCTGATTCTGATACTGAATTACTTTTGAGGATCAGAAGCTTATCTTGGCTATTCACTGCTTTGGATTTTCTTGGGGCTAGGTGATCTGTCTAGTCCGCAACAAATGGCTACGATAATGACACTTCAAATCCGTTGAAGGCTGAGACATTGCCAAAAAGCCTATAAGGGTGAATAGATCCACCATAGATCTATCTAGTCCGTAGCAAATGGCTTCGGTAAAGACACTTCAAATCCGTTGATGGCTGAGGCTTTGCCAAAAAGCCTAGAAGGGTGAATAGATCCACCATAGATCTATCTAGTCCGTAGTAACGGCTACGGTAAAGACGCATCAAATCCGTTTTCTGGCTGGTCACTTGCCCAAAGTGAACATCGGGTGCTTGGAAATGTGGAATTGTTCACACAATAAGCAAAGACGGGGGAGATCCTCGACCTCTCATGCTATCAGACTTGCAAATTGGCGTTGTGATTTCAAAGCTACGGAGCTCACAGGAAGAGGCTGATACACACCATTGGAGATCTCAAGGGAAAGGGAATAAGCGGCTCAACTCGTGGTTAATAGGTGGCCTTAACAAATGTCTTGTGTTCATAGAAAGTTGGCTTGCAATTGTATAGATGATAATTAACTACAATCGATCTTTCCAGTATTAATTATATCTGTAAATCAATAGGAGTCTTGTAACTCTATGTTAGATGGTCAAGTTTGGTCCCCTTTCTAACATGGATCTTCGTTTTTTCAGGAATAAGGAGTCTTTTGGTTCCAAAAAAAAAACATCAAGATGGACTTCGATGTGATTCCTGGTTTCCTCAGAATTATCACATTAGATGTGATTAAAATGGTGCAGTTGCAAACTCGAAGGAATCACTAGTCCATAAGACAAGTAAACATATAGAGAGCAAGTACCACCCTGGTGAGGAATAGTTGTTGTTGCCTAGATTACATCAGAATATTAACCTAGGGAGATCTTATCACTAAGGCCTTGGTAGCGAGAGCTTTTTGGCAAGTGAAGGATCAAGGGGTCAGATGTATGACATTTTGAAAACATCAAAGTCTTTCAGTATAAGTGGGAGATTGTTAGGATGTATACTAAAAGTCTTGCCTTTGGTTAGAATACATTTACATTTTAAAGAGAATCACAAAATCACACGGTGTATATTTATATTAGTATATGCACAACATGTCTTATACATGGCATTGTAGATAACATGGTGCATGGTGTTGTACAGAAGATCATGTTATCAAGTTCCTTGCAGAAGTATAAGAAAGAGGCTCACAACCGAGATGGAGTTGGACAAACCATCGGGATGGTTGTAGTCCAATTAGGTGAGGTTTGTCTTTACCATAGAATTGCACTAGTGCACTTTGTGTGCATTGAGTAGGACCAAAAAAGAGGTCATTCAATTTTGTACTAACATCATAAATTGGATTAGACCTCGGATTATATTATGGAGTATGATCTCTGAATCCCGAAATAATAACGGGCACATGTAGTTAATTAATTATTATTTTGATTTACCAATGGCCGAGATCTATTCTGTTAGATCGATAGGCCTGGTAAGTTGGTTATAATATTATCTGCATGGTGTGCCGTTGATTATTGACGGAATCCGTGTCCTGGTGAGTCGGGATGATGATGCCCCCTTGGTGAGCTCAAAAGGATCGTCATGTCAAATCTTGCAAGTGGACTATGGTCCGACGTGATGAAAAGGATGAGTGGTACTAATCAAGGATCAAGAAGATAATTAATTTAATTATCAGTAAATTAAATTAATTATCGAGCATTCGATATCTTAAACACGGGGAGATAGACGACTCATATTAGGTGGAGCCCATATGAAAATATGGGTGTTGGTGAGGAAGTTCAATGGGATCCTTTAGTGGAATGGATCACCATTAATGGATTGGGTTTGGATCCATTAGCGGGTCATGGATCAACTCCTCCTCATGGTCCCTACCTTAGCCCTATAAATACCCAATAGAAGTCATGATACAAGGAGAATTAATCCACAATTAATTGGAATTTTTCCAATTATTAAAATCCCTAAAACCTCTCTCTCTTTTCCTCACCCTCTCTCTCTTAGGGCGCCGGCGGCCGGCGGAAGAAGAGGCTTTCCTCTTCTTCTTCCTTGGTTTTCATTTCATCCTCAAGATTGCTGTCGATCACAGAGCAGGGGAGGTGTTGTCATTGACCCTTGGTGGCACACGACAAGGAGGGAGGAAGAAAACCTTGGCGGCGTAAGGAGAAGGGTCGGCGCCGGCGGTGGAGGAGAAGAGAATCTTCTCTTTTCTTTCTCTTCCATTCACTTCTTCTATATCTTCTGCTACGGATGTACACAAGACAAGGAGAAGCTCCCTTCTCCTTTATGGCGTGCGGAAGTAGAGGAGGAAGAAGGGTGGGACGCCGGTGAGGGTGGCTTCTCTTTTGGTCCTTGTCGCCGAAAAAAGGAGAAGTCGGAGGGGTCCATCTTCCTTGCGAGCCTGCGACCGTTAGACAAGAAGAAGACACAAAGGTTGGCACAGGCTGTGGTGAAGGAGAGAAGCTCATCTTCTCATCTTCATCTTCTCTTCCTTGAAGGGTCACCGACGGTGAGCCAAACCCTAACCCTAGGGTTTGGTGTTTGGCGCAAAGGAGGGAAGAGAGAAAGGATTAATTGGATGCCTTGGTGACTCCGCATCTTGGTAGATCATCGCCCACACGACGCCCAGGAGGGGAGGGTCATAAGGTAGAAGACTGCGAGGTAAACGACGAGGTATATCTCTCCCGAGCTCCGTCTTTGTTTACATGTTATTATTTCATGTTTGATTAAATTGCATGTGGTTAATTAATTATCGTAGATTAATTATTTGTTAATTATTTTGATAATTAATATAAGTCATGAACCTCGAAGATAAACACGAAAATTGGCGATCCATTCGTCGTCTTTTCCGCTGTTAATTAATTCGGAAAGTTACAAGGCCTTAACTTTGGTTTCGGCTAAGTTGTGACTTGCATTAATTAACACGACGACGAGATGGACGTTTGGGGAGACTGGTCTCTATTCGGATTAAATTTTAATCCGTATACATAGAGAGGTTTCTCAGGTACGATCCTGTGGTTGTCTTGGAAACCGCCAAGCCATACCTCCCATCAAGTGGGAGGGTTGTTAGTCAACCAGAAGGATTCATGTTCTTGGGAGAGTCTTCGGACTCGGTCCTTGGCGACCATGAATCAAGATCCCTGGACCTATTGTAACGCCCACCTTTTTCCCACACCTTATGGTGTGGCGAGAAAGCGGCGTTACGCTAAACATACATGTACATATAAAACATCTTAATGCAGCGGAATAATTTTTTTTTTCTACACATGCTTTTAACCATGCAACTAATACATGAATCATCTATACATGCCTAAATTGTCATTCATGAACCTGGTGTCATTGGACTTAGCATATTAACGACATGCATAGCATCATGATATAACCATCCCATAACTTATTCATAATCATCATAAGTAGCAAGTAACTTATCCATAAACATCATGAGTCTTAAGTCACTCATTAAGCATAACCATTATAAGCATAGCATGGAATCTAAGGAGGCATTTCAAAACCCAAGACATGCGATATGTGTAAATAAAAGAATCCTTTGCCATGTCACCGCCACACACACACATGCTCTTGCCCCTCCAGCTCCTTCCCTTAGTAACCTCTTGCTTGATCTGCGGTATAAGAAAAATAAGACTTTTAAGTACATAGGCTTAGTAAGACCCTTTCCTACTCACGAAAATCCATACGTCACATATTCATAAACTACGTCTCATATTCATAAACATGAAACAGTTGACATTGCATAATTCCGAACATAAAGCATGAACTTAACACATACCTATCATGGCATAATTCTTGACATCACCATAAACATAAACTTACTTATCATGGCATAATTCTTAACATGAACATTTGCATAAACATACTTATCCTAGTATCATTCTTAACATAAACATAAGCTTAAGCATACTTATCACGGTATCATTCTTAACATGAATCATAAACATAAACATACTTTTCATGGCATCATTCTTAACATAAACATAAGCTTAAGCGTACTTATC
>JAGFNQ010004434.1:35879-110261 GCA_024364735.1 Boesenbergia rotunda
GAAATTCTTACAAACATGCTTAAACATATACATATACATACATCATAATAAAACATAAAACAAGTATCCTTGAAACCTTGACCCCACCTAAACCCTAGTTTAGGGGTTTGGCCGAATGGTTAATAGCAGGAGGCTCCCTTATTCAATCAACATGAATGGTTCCATAAGTAAAAGCAAACCCATACGTTACACACCATGACATAGGGAGCCATTAAACCCAATAATTGGAGCTAACCCTAAGTCTTAGCCCCCCCCCCATCTTGACTTTGGCCGAAACCCTAGAGGGTCACAAGCACATGGAAAAATTCATACAAGTCCCAATTTACATCTTATACCTTACATATAATACCATAGGAAGCCATTAGAACCCTTGCTTGGAGTTAACCCTAACTTCTTGCCCTATAACCCATCTTGGCCGAAAGTTACAAGACCATAGGTCATGTAAAAACTTCCACATAAATCCCCATTAACATTCTTTACCACATAAGAAAACCCAGGAAACATTATTGGAAAGTTAGATCTAAAACTAAACATGGAAACTTGTGGTGGCCGAAACCTTTGGAGGTCCTAACCCTATTTTTTCCATCATATATTCCAAACAAAATTCTTATATCATGATCACAACTTGAAAACTATTATACCACAGCTGAGGGAGTCTTACCTTCCTTGATCTTGCTTAGAAACCTTGAATAGAAAGTAAAAAAGAAACCTCCTTGACCCTAAACTTCTCCTTAGCCCTTGTAGCCTTGTAGAAGGCCTTGGATCTTCAAGATGGAGTCCTTTGTGAAGCTTTTCTAAGGGAAAGAAACCCTTGTGGGTTTCGGCTAGAAGAAGAAGGAAGGAGGAGAGGAATGGTCTTGGGGAAGAAGAGAAGGAAAAGAGTAACTCCTATGTCTCTTCTTCTCTCATCCACTCTTTTATACCACATGAAGGGGGGCAAGTGAAGGGTCATGGTGTCTCTTCTCTTGATGACTCTTCACTTCCCTAAGCCTTAACCAAAATCCTCTTCATTCTCTACTAGCACACCCTTGCTAGGTGAATTGTTTAGTACATTCATGGTGGTACCATAGGTCCAAGGTTCAATCCTTTGTGCATGCACTTTATTTTTTTTTTATATTATTTTCGAAAATTCCCCTATGACCCACCCATAATCCTGCTAATATTCCTAATTAAAATCCCATTTATATTTATATTAAATTCTACCTAGAATCCACCTATAAGCATGGTACTAGAAAAGCCCATATAAGGCCCATTAGTACTTAGGTTTTCTATTTAAATGGGGAAATCATGGATTACTAGTCTAAAGTTCATACTAGTATCCCTAGGTTCCTCAGAAACTATCTAGACATAATCAATATTTTAAAGAAAATATTGAGAAAATTTTCCGGGTCGTTACATACAATAATTCTGAAAACCTTATAATTTTGGAAACTTTCCATTTATGGAAAGCTCGTAATTTTGGGCACTTTCTTTTCATGAAAGTCTAGACATTTTATGGAAACATTAATTGACAATTAAATTCAAATTGATTTTTAAATTATTAACAAAATTCTTTACTTTGGGGAGTGCCTCGGGGAGCCACCCAAATTAAAGTTAATTGTTATAATTTAATTTCCTATTTTGAATATGAATTGTTAAAATTGATTTGGGTAGGCCTCAGGGAGTCATCCAAATTATATTATTAACAAGTTCTTTAATTGTCATGTTAAATTTGGTTATGCCTCGGGGAGCAGGCCAAATTAGATTTACAATAAATTTCTTTTCTTTGGGGAGTGCCTCGGGGAGCCACCCAATGTAAATAATTTGTTGTAATTAATTATCCATAAAAAAAATATGTGATCAAATCTTGAAAATTTTTGAGGTGATTCTCAAATGATAATTTCCTTATTTGATTTATGAGGTGATGCTCTTACATATTGTTATCTCCAAAATTAATTAGGAAAATTGTTTCCTATAGAGTTTATTTCCTTAAATAAGATTTTCATGTAAATAATATGGGGTTGAATTAAGGGAATCTATCTCTTAATTTAATAAGATTTGATTTAGAGAAATCAAAGTCTTAAACATATTATTTCCGAAATTGATTATGACAATTTAGGAAATTGTTTCCCAAAACAATTCCTTGAATAAAGTATGAAATTAGAATTAGGAAATCCGGTTCCTAATTCAATTAATGAGACTTGATAAATTAAGTCACATACATACTTTATTAAGGAAATCGTTAGAACATGACATAATTATATGTCATGAATGTGCTTAAAAGGAAAAGGATGAGACCCAAAACCCATTACAAAATATTAAGGCCAACACCTTCCATTAATATGGTTAGAACCGGAGTTTTGTTTCTCGTTTGGGTTGATGGACACATCCATGCCCGGCTTGAACCTCAACATGTTCAAATCATGGAATTAGTTTATGATTAATATAGTTGGAGTCAGAGGTTAATCCTTAGTTTTGGTTGTTTGACACATCCAAACCTGACTAAACGGTTGAATGAGCTCCAACCATATTAAAACTATTTCTTGATTAATGGGTCAGCTTAAGCTTGGAGCATCAATTTGTTGTGACACAGCCAAGGTCGATGTAAAGAGAGGTGCAGTTGGGTGCTATGTATATTGTTGCATACTTGTTAATGAGTTAACAACCCAATGATTTATGCAAATATTCAATTAGTTGATAGCATAATGTGATAGTTACATATGTATAATATGTAATCGGTATAATTACCTACCTTCATAGCTAAGAATAACTTAATGGACTCTAGCCATGGTTGTTCTTATCTATGGTTGGATATCAACCTATTTGGAGATGTTCCTACGATCTCCGGAATTGATAAAAAGGGTTATTCAATTCGAAAAATAAATAGGATTTAATTAATATATATTGATGCATTCTTTATCATTCTTCTCGCATAAGCTCAATTTGTATTTCTAGGATAATCACTTGATCATGTCTTCTCTGAATTTGCGTTCCATTTTGGACACCAATAAGCTGACTAGGCCAAACTTTATGGACTGGCTTCGAAACTTGAGGATAGTCCTCAAGGCAGAAAAGCTTGCTTATGTCCTTGAAGAACAACTTCCCAACCATCCTCCAGAAGGTGCAACTCCAGACGAGTTAGTGGCCTATCGGAAACATGTGGCCGATTCTGAATTTGCGAGTTGCATCATGATGGCCGCTATGGTACCTGAGCTGCTAAAGCAGCATGAGCATATGGATGCTCATACCATCATCTTCCATCTTCATGAGCTGTTTGACGAGCAGGCAAGATCCGAAAGGTTCGAGGTCTCCAGACTCCTCTTCACCACTAAGATGCAGGAAGGCACTTCTGTCTCACAGTTTGTGTTGAAGATGTTGGGGTACATTGAGCGATTAGGCACACTCGGATTTGCAATGGATCACAAACTAAGTGTTGACTTAATTCTGCATTATTTTCCCAAGAGTTACTCAAAATTTGTGATGAACTATCGGATGAACAAGCTGGAAGACTACCATTCCTGAGTTGCTCAACCTGCTGAAGACTGTAGAGCCTTCTGTAAAGAAGGATCAGAAGACGGTACTATTAGTTGGTTCCTCAAAGAAAGGCTCTAAGAGGAAGCCCAAAGAACAGAATAAGGGAAAGAAGAAAAAGGCCAAAAAGACTGAAAAGACACCAAAAGGCACTTGCCATCACTGCGGCAAGGAGGGTCACTGGCGAAGAAACTGCAAGGTTTATCTTGAGTTCTTGAAGAAGAAGGCATCCGATGCCCATCCTCTTCAGGTATCTTCGTTATTGAATGTCACTCTATTTTCTTGTCTACCTGGGTACTTGATACTGGGTGTAGCTCACATATATGTAATGACAAATAGGGGCTAAGGAATAGAAGAAGACTCGTCAAGGAAGAAGCGAATTCGCGAGTTGGAAATGGAGCAAAGATTGCTGCTGTTGCCATCGGAACATATTTGCTAAAGCTCCCTACTGGACTTGTCTTAGAATTGGATAATTGTTATTTTGTTTCTTTGTTAATAAAGAACATTGTATCTATTTCATGCTTGAATGAAAAGGGTTATCATTTAACTTTTACTAACAATTGCTGTTACATAACTTTAAATGGTATTCTTTATGGGACCGAAACTTTATACAATGGTATCTACACGTTAGATTTATCCGGTGACGTTTTCAATATCGAAGTTAGCAACAAACGTGCTCGAATAGATAATCAAATAGACTCCTATACGTGGCATTGTCGTCTTGACCATGTAAGTAAGAAACGCATGACCAAATTACACCAATGTGGAATTCTGGAATCATTTGATACATGCGAATCATGCTTAAAAGGCAAGATGACCAAATTACCCTTTTCCAAAAAAGGTAAACTAGTGGGAGAATTGCTTGGTCTAATACATACTGATGTATGTGGACCAATGTCAACTCTTGGACAAGGAGGTTATAGCTACTTCATTACCTTTATCGATGATCACTCACGATTCGGGTATGTGTTCTTAATGAAACACAAATCTGAAGCTTTTGAGAAATTCAAAGAGTTCAGAAGTGAAGTAGAGAAACAGCTTGGCAAAAGCATTAAGATACTTCGATCCGATCGGGGTGGTGAATACTTGAGTCAAGAGTTTCAAGATTATCATAGGCACAATGGGATATTGTCTCAATGGACTCCGCCATATACACCACAGCATAATGGTGTATCTGAGAGGCGTAACCGAACCTTGATGGACATGGTTAGATCTATGATGAATCATGCAACTCTTTCAAAATCCTTTTGGGGCTATGCGCTTAAGACAGCTGTTTACTTACTAAACAGAGTCCTGACCAAGGTAGTATCTACTATTCCATATGAGACGTGGAATAGTAAGAAACCTCATTTAACTCACCTTAAAATATGTGGTTGTCCTGCTTATGTAAAGCGGACTGTATCAGACAAATTGGATGCTAAGTCTGATAAATGTCTATTTATTGGATGCCCTAAGGAAACAAAGGGTTACCAATTCTATCATCCCTTGGAACAAAAGGTGTTTGTTTCAAGGCATGCTGTATTTTTGGAAAAAGAATTTCTTTTACAAGAAAACAGTGGGAGTAGCATTGAACTTGAAGAAGTTCAAGAAACTCCAATAGACATTACAAAGACACCTAGTCTAGACCCACAACCAATAACTCATAATGATGAGCAATCAGTTGAACCTAAAACAACACCACTTCTTCGTAGGTCTGATAGGATACGTAATATTCCAGAGAGATATGGATTTCTCATAAGTGAATCGAACGACGTGTTACTCGTTAACAATGACGAACCTATCAGTTATGAAGATCTTCTGATAAATTCAAAAAGGGATAAATGACTTGAAGCCATGAAGTCGGAAATGGATTCCATGTACGAAAATCAAGTATGGGACTTGATTAACCAGCCTGAAGGGATTAAGCCCATAGGGTGCAAGTGGGTTTTCAAGAAGAAAACCGACATGGAAGGTAATGTTGTTACCTTTAAGGCCAGATTAGTGGCAAAAGGATATCGTCAGAAACAATGAATTGATTATGACGAAACCTATTCGCCAGTAGCTATGCTGAAATTCATTCGGATGCTCCTGGCCATAGTAGCTCATTATGATTATGAAATATGACAAATGGATGTGAAAACAACTTTCCTTAATGGAAACCTGCTTGAGGATGTATACATGATACAACCTAAAGGTTTCACATCGGTTAATAAAAATAAAGTATGCAAGCTTCGACGATCCATATATGGACTAAAGCAAGCATCCAGGAGCTGGAACATCCATTTTGATGAGACAATCGAAGAGTTTGATTTCTCACAAAATCCTGACGAACCTTGTGTATACAAGAAGGTTAGTGGGAGTGCAGTCATATTCCTAGTGTTATATGTCGATGACATTTTACTTATAGGAAACGATATATCAGTCTTATAGTCAGTTAAAATTTGGTTGTCCAAAACTTTCTCCATGAAAGACCTGGGAGAAGCAACCTATATCCTTGGGATTAGAATCTATAGAGATAGATCAAAACGGTTGCTTGGTCTTTCGCAGTCTACATATATAGACCGAGTGCTAGAAAGGTTTAGCATGTCGGAATCCAAGAAAGGTTATCTTCCCATCAGGCATGGGATCAACCTTTCAAAGTCTATGTGTCCGCGTACAGAAGACGAGAGGATTTGCACGAATAAGATTCCTTATGCATCCGCGATAGGATCTATCATGTATGCTATGTTATGTACTAGGCCCGATGTATCATATGCTCTGAGCGTCACAAGCAGATACCAATCTGATCCAGGAATGGATCATTGGGCGGGTGTCAAGACAATCCTCAAGTACTTAAGAAGAACTAAGGATGTGTTCCTAATATATGGAGAAGGTGATATGATAATACGTGGAGATACAGATGTCAGTTTCCAGACAGATAAGGATGACTCCAAATCTCAGTCCGGATACGTATTTATTATGAATGGAGGCGTAGTAAGCTGGAAAAGTTCCAAGCAAGACACCGTAGCGGATTCTACCATGGAAGCGGAATATATTGCAGCTTCAGAAGTAGCAAAGGAAGAAGTCTGGATCAAGAAGTTTGTCTCAAAACATGGTGTGGTTCCAACCATTGATTAAGCAATAGTGGTTTACTGTGACAATAATGGAGCTATTGCACAAACAAAGGAACCAAGGTCTCATCAGCGATCCAAACATGTGCTTCGCCGCTATCATCTGATCAGAGAGATTATAAGTAGGAATGATATACAAATTGAGAAAATTCCCACTAAAAGGAATTTAGCGGATTCTTTAACTAAGGCCTTGCCTCAAAGTAAGTTTGAGGGTCATGTTAGAGCCTGTAGTATTGGGTACCGTAGCGATTGACATTAGGCCAAGTGGGAGTTTGTTAGTGATATGAGAGAAGTGTCCTAAGGCAATCGCCTTATGATTGTAATCATTTATTATAATAAATGAATATTCACTATTTGAGTATACATGTTTGTGTATTTGATTGAGATCTTAAACTCATTTACTGAATGTCCACAATACAATTCACAGCATGAGAGAATTTGTGATGAATTCACAACTAGTGATTATCTCTACATGTGCAATTGTGAAGTATTGAAATTATCCCTAGTCGATGAATTGATAAATATGGACACTATCAATTCTGTTGAGACTAGCATGGGTTATTCTCTAATCAGTTAATTCTCACTGGCTGGTGACATTGAGATGTCTGGAGATAAACATGAATGCTAGTTAAGGGAACTTGTTCATTGGAGTGACTGGCTGTAAACTTCATATGGTAGTCTACATATAGATATGTCAGTGAAGTTCTTACTATAGCTTAAGTGCGATGTTCCTTTGACTTGCGGTGTTCAAGTCATCTTGGTCATGGAGACTTATACTTTGACATCTTAAGCAAGCATCTCCAAGGAGGTGTGGACCCATGATGATTGGGTATAAGCCGAAGTGCCCGAAGATGTTTGAACATCCTACAAAGGATTCACCACTCCTTGCGAGGAGATGTATACCCGAGGCCTATCATCGGATTGTTACTCGAAGCCTCTGGCCAGAGCATGACATGTTCAGAGTATGAATCTCTTAAATACATGAGAGTAATTAGAATCCATAGGACGAGGAAACGTTAATTGGGCTAGGTGTGACGTAGTCAGCCTAGTGGGGACTGACACACATAGACCATGTCCTGAACCAAGTGGGTATAAGATGGTGAAGGGAATGGGGCACGATTCATTATAGCTGCTGAAGGGTTTCAGAATCATTTCTGAGGTCAACCGTTGATCTTTCAATTAATTGGGGATCATGATGTACTACTAGGTGTCACTCATGATCGTTCTATAATTAATTAGTTAATTATGGACGGCCAACATAAATTGAAAGCCTATTTGGTCACACGTATAACGAGTAATTCAAAGGATTTAAAACGAGTTGAGAATTGGATTCTCCAATCGAGATAGACTATTTTTGGTAAATCCAAACAATAGTCAAAACTGAATTTATTTCAGACGCATCGGAAGCATAGAATGGCTAAGTCTTTTAAAGACTTAATGGGTGAATTTTATAAGTTTAATTCATTAAGGGATTTGATCCAATTGGGGTTAGATGGGCCGGCCAAGGAAGGGGGCCTCCTCTCTTCTTGTCATGGCCGGCCACCACCATAAGAGGATAAGGCTATTTTGGTTTGTTTTATAAAATAGACCAAAGGTTGGTTTATTTTATAAAAGGTTATATAAATTTTTATATAATGAACCATGAGTTGGTTTGTTTAATAAAATTTATATAATGAACCAATGGTTGGTTTATTTTATAAATTTTTATATAATGAACCAATGGTTGGTTTGTTTTATAAATTTTATATAATTATGCCAAAAGAAAGAGAGCCTTGATTATGGATTGATTGAGAAATTATTCCATAATCAAGAAGAAGAAGCTTGATCATGAGAGCCTTGATTATGGATTGATTGAGAAATTATTCCATAATCAAGGAGAGGTTTGCTTGGGAATTAAGAAACCTCTCCCTATATAAAGGACCCAAGGGGTGCCATGGAAGAGGATCCATCCAAGAATTGCTTGGGCTCTCTCCTCTTCTTCTCTCCCTCTCTCTTGGCCGGCCATAGGCCTTCCTTCTTTCTTCTTGCCGTGAGCACAAGGAGAAGCATCAAGGCGACGAAGTTCTTCTTTGCGACGATCTTCCTCTTCGGCCAACCTTGGTGGTGAGTCTTTCGATTTGATTACTCTCTCGGTTTTCGTCATGTTCACGGAGAATCTAGTAGTTCTCGTGAACACGAAACTCGTGGCTTAGCGAAGTCATTCCGACGATACTCGGCGTGGATATGAATAGAGGTAGAGCTTTCAAGGGACGCTAACGGTTGGATCTCGTCCCTTCTTCCAAGTTATGCAAGGTAATTCGTAGAGTAATTTCCTTTTCTGCAAAAATTTTATATTACGATTATGTGAATACATTGCATGCTTAGGATATGTGTTAGAATAATTTAGGAAATTATTCATGCTTTTGTTTCCGCTGCATGTAATTATGTAACAATTACAATACGTGTCCGCGTCGGCATGTACCCGGTCCCAACAGAAGCAAGGAGGGTTGGCTGACACAACCACAAAGGAAGAGGCCTCTTCTTTTCCTTTGGCCGGCAGCAACAAGAGGAGAAGGGAGGTGGTCGGCTAGGGCTTGGTGTGAGGGAGAGAGTTATTTCTCTTCTTCTTCTTTCTCTTCTTCTTCTTCCCTTAAGGCCAGGTCAAGGAGATCCTTCTCGTTGAGGTGGTCGGCGAAAGCAAAGAACAAGGAGACTATTCTTCTCTCCTTTAGGGTTCGTGCAAGCAAGAGGAAGGAAGAGGGAGGCTTTGGTGGCTTTCGTTTCTTGGAAGACCGTTGCCCCCACGATGTCCAAGAAGAGGATAGGAATACGATAGAATATCGAGAGGTAAACAAGAGGTATAAATCTTGTTTTCTTGTTCTAGTTTATTATTTTTCTTATTTTATCATGGACCCCGAAGATAAACACAAGAACCAGCGATCTAATTCGTCATCTATTCCTTGGCTATTTGATTAAGGAGGTTGAATTGCTTGAACAACAAGTTTGCTCAAGCGATCACTCAATCGAATAGTACAATGATGAAAATGGTTGTTTGGAAAGGTTCTTTTCATCCGGATTATTTCTAATTAATAGAAAATTTTAATCTGGGGACATGGAGAGCGATCTAACCGAACGGGAAACCAACAATTGGTATCAGACCCATTGGTTTCCAATTTTGTGTGTTTTGGATTTGGTTACATTCATGCTTATCATATGTAATATGCCGGATAATAGTAGGATGTGCGATAGGCTAACTTTTTGGTTGCAGGCCTAAGATCCAACTATTATGGCTATGTGATTGTATATGATTGTGTGTACGATTGTATGTATTTATTTGAATCCTCGGGATTGACGAGCCCATTAGTATTTAATTGTGTAATTAAATACGACAAATGTTAGCCGTTTGTTTTAATTTATTTTAATCTAGATTTCATGTACAGTCCTTTGTGGAGTATAGGATCGATGGATGTAAATTAAAACAAATTTTATCTCGGTGTGGATCTTCTTTCTTGCACATGGTGAAGGAAGGAGGGGATGAGGTGACAACACGACTGGAGGCATATTAGTGAACAAATGCCATAATAATTAGAAATTTAGTTTTTCATGGTTATTGCTTGGTGTTTTATATGCTTGTTGTGTGTGATTGAAAATTTCTCAATTTTAAATTACTAAGTGGGAAAGGGAATCTTTAAGTCCCGTGGCCTCCATTACCAATTTGATAAGTGATGTGAACAAACTTGCGCGTTGGCTCTGAGTGCCTTCCTCCATATCGGATGAGTTTGTTTCGCGGATCAATAGATCAAATATGATTATAGGAAATTATTTAGGAGCGTATGATCTTCCCCATCGGAAGTGACATAATCCTAGATAATTGACTTAGTATCGTGTAATGGTGTACAATTAGACACACTTAATAGTATCATTCCCATCGGAGTCACTGCTAATATTTGTGTGGCCGAAGATAAACTAACTATTAATTTTATTTGTTAAAAAGTAAGGTTGACAAAATAATAAAATTAATGGGTAAAACCACCTCTTATAAATGTTTGCATTTGTATAGTCCACACTATCGTGGCATACAAAATTCATGGTGTTTTGAGGTGTTGGTGATTTCAAAATTTTATCGTTTGAGGAGTCAATATTATTTTAAAATCTAATGTTTTGACCATTGTGATTCTTAGGATTTTTCAAAATGGCTTTCAACCCACTTGCTGTTATTTTAAAAGAAAATAAACTTACTGGTCCCAATTACATTGATTGGAAAAGGAACCTAGATATTGTCTTGACTGCTGAGGAGTACAAATTTGTACTCTTTGAGATCTGTCCTGAAAAGCCTAGTGAGAATTCTAGTGAAGAGGAGAAGGAACATTATAAGAAGTGCGTGAAGGCAGACGATATGACTCGGTGTTACATTTTGGCTTCCATGTCAAATATGCTACAACATCAACATCAGGCATTTTCCACTACTTATGACATGATGTTCAATCTTAAGGAACTCTTCGGACACCAGAATAGGGCTGCTAGACAAGAGGCTATGAGGAACTTAATGACGACCACCATGGCTGAGGAATCTCCTGTGAGCGATCATGCCCTCAAGATGATGGCTCATTTGAATGAGATGGAAGTCCTAGGAGCTGAAATCGATGGGGAAACCCAGGTCGATATCATTCTCCAATCACTACCTAGGAGTTTTGAGCAGTTACGCCTCAACTACAATATGAACAAAAGTGTTGGGTATGGCTTGGCGAGTTTCCCTAGCGAATACTTGGTCGTCCTTGAGAGACCTCTCCATGTCTACGGATTAAAAAATTCAATCCGAATGGAGACCCGTCTCCCAACGACCATCTCGTCATCGTATCGTTCGGTACGAATTACAACTTGGCCAATCACAAAGATCGTGCCTCGTAATTCTCCTAACCAAACGACCGCGGAAAAGACGATGAGTGGATCGCCGATTTTTGTGTTTATTATCGGGGTCCAATTAATTAATTATTGAACATTAATGAACAAATAATCAAACACAATAATTAATTAATTCTTCACATAAAATGATAAGAAAGGTAAAGGAGCCAAGGAAGAGTATATACCTTCCGTTACCTTATGATCTTCTACCATATGACCCTCCCCTCTTGGATGTCGTGTGGGAGACGATCTACCAAGAACTGTGGTCACCAAGTCGATCCCTTCTCCTTGCGCCAACCAATCCCTAACCAAAGGGATGCCACCGGCCACTCGAAGGAAGAAGATGATCCGAACACAAACCCTACTACTCCTCTCTTCTGCCGTCGGCGGCGCTTGAGCTGTGAGTTGAGAAGAACGCAACTTTGCTTCAAGTTCTGTGAACAACTATGCTCTAAGTTGCGTGAACATAAAACTCCAAGACTCTAAGTTGCATACGCAACTATGCTCGGAGAAGACTGCTACTCACCGAAGACTCCAATTTGCTCACCGAAGACTCCAAGTTGCTCACCGAAGACCCTTCTCCACTGCCATGCATCTTCTCCTCTCCTATGCCTGTTTTCTCCACTGCTGGCCGAGAATTCCAACTTGCGTGAGCAAGCTTCTCGCTTGAGGCCGAGACTCCAATCTTGCGTGGAGAGGGATAAATTCAATGAATCCGTGAGTGGAGAGGGATTAATTGCATGCAATGCAATTAATCCGAGAGAACTGCTCCTCTTGAGCAGTTAATCTGCATGGAGAAGCCGGGAGAAGAAAACCCCACCTGTCGTTTGGCGCCGCACGCCTTGAGGGAGAGAGAGAGTAGGAGAAGAGGAGAGATTTAGGGGTTTCTAGTGTTGGATTAATTATCCACTTGGTTTCATGCCACCATGGGGTATATATAGGGCTACGATAGGGACCATGAGGAGGAGTTGGATCTTGGCGTGCTAATGGATTCAAACCCGATCCATTAATAAAGATCCATTCCACTAAAGGATCTTCATTGAATTACCTCACCAACCCCCATATTTACATATGGGCTCCACCTATTATGAGTACATCCATCCCCCCATGTTTAAGATATCGAATGTCTGTCAATTAATTTAAATTACTGACAAATTAAATTAATCAACCTCTAACTCCTTGACTAGTACCACTCAACCTTATCATCATGTCGGATCAAATCCACCTGCAGGGTTTAACATGATGAACCTTATGAGCTCATCAAAGGGGCATCATCATCCCGACTCACCAGGATACGGATTCCGTCAATAATCAACGACACACCATATAATTAATATTATTTCCCAACTTATCGGGCCTATCAATTTAACAGAATAAATCTCGCCCATTGAAAAATCAAAGAAATAATTACTAACTATATGTGCCAGTTATTATATAGGGATTTAGGGATTGTACTCCATAATAAATCCGAGATCTAATCTAATTATCAAGTCAGTACAAATTGGATGACCTCTGGTTTTGGTCCTGCTCAATGCACACAAAGCACACTAGTGTAATTCTATGGTCAAGACAAACCACACATAATTACACTACAACCATCCCGATGGTTTGTCCAACTCCATCTCGGTTGTGAACCTCTACTTTTACTAGGCAAGGGACTGATAACATGATCTTTTGTGTGTCACCACACACTATGTTATCTACAATGCAAAGTATTTGACTTTTATGCATATATAAATACACATCTGTGTTGTTGTTGTGATTCTCTTTTAAAATGTGGATGACCATACAGAAAAGGCAAGACTTTTAGTATACATCCTAACACAAAAGGACATATTTTTTAGTGAAACTTCTGACAGAACTCCAGGTAGTGGAGGGGTTATTTCATCAAACTGCTCAATTGATTCTGTGATTCGATCTATGTTCGTGTCAACCTTGCTCAATTGATTCAAACTGTATGTCATCAATTTCCTGATTAAATCCTCTGTTATGACCAATTCCAATCTATAGAAAGTTTTCTAAGGGTAAAGAACCTATGGTGGAAAGCTCCAAGGGCACAGACCCTTCAATATCTACACCTTCTCCAAGGCCTCCACCACCTCCACATACTCGATTTCAGAGTATCACCCTTGCGTTAAATTTCAAGTGGCACAATTTCAAATTAATGCCATGTCGAACTATAGATCAATCATTCATCTATGAACATTGCCCGACTGTCCGACAAGTTATCACACATTATAATCTTCAATCCATTCATTACCTTGAGAGGCCGATCAACCTTGACTTGGTCTCTGAATTCTATAACAACATGGTTAGTGGAGAGGGCACGGGGAGGAGGACCCGTGTTGCCGGTATTGATCTTGATTTTAATCGATCTATTTTCACTGATTTTCTCGGCTGTCGCCGGTCAGACAATGATTTCTTTCTCTACCCTTATCCTCCTAATCCCCTTCCGGTTCCATTCGATGGAGTGACTCCTGATTCCATATATGAGTACTTTCTAGGCTATCCCAGGACCCTAAAACCCCCTGGTGAGCGCACTCGTGACTTTTCCACTTTTCCTGCTCTTCGTCTTTCCCCTGTTGACTATGTGTTGTTTAAAATCATCACCAATTGTCTCCTTCCAACTACTTCGAAACACCTTGATGAGATTCAACCGTTCCACTGCTTGATGCTCTACGGGATGCATCAACATTTAGACTTTGACCTAGTGGCTTCGGTCTATTTCTCTATCATCGTCCACAGTATGCCATCCTCCCAGTCAGTCTATATGACATTCGGCCACATCATCACTGCCTGGCCAGAGTCGGTTGGCATCGACGTTTCACAGGGCCGCATTGTGCCCATGGTTCGCCAGGACTGCCGTCTGGACCACCGCATGCTTGCTCAGTCCGGTATTGTTCTCGGGCCCCATGGGCTAAGGTGGAAGGATCGCAGACGTGAGGGAGAGCTACAGAGAGCAGCTCATGGCCAGGAGCCGCCAGCTATTACTGCCGACTACGATGAGTGGGCACCTGATCTACGCTGGCAGGTTGCAGAGATAGAGCGGATGCTGGCGCACGAGTTGCATATCACCGAGCTCTGGCGAGAGGAGGTCCACTCAGAGTTTCAGTCTTTCGATCGCCGTCTCGATGCTCTAGCCTCTGATGTCTCTGAGATGCACTCATTCCAGGACAGATGGTATGAAGAGTGGTATCATCATACATTTCCTGATGGTGCATCTCCCAGTGGACCTTCACCAGGAGATATCATATACATTGACGATTCAGACGATGATCCAGCTGACGATTGACTGCTCTATGTTTGTGTTTGATGTTTTTGACGGATGTGTACGTCCTGACTGTTGCCTATTATAGCAGGCTATTTGGCCTATCTTGCTTAGGATGTTGCTTGTATAAATGCTCATATGATTACTGTTTGTCGATATGCCTCGTTCGACTTCGCTATGTTCATGCTTATGATGTCATACTCATATGATACATATGCCTGTTTTGATATGATGTATGTGATGGTTTCACCTTGATCTATCTTTCTACATGATATCATATGCTTCGAGAACAATTCCATCGAATCTATGTTGTTCTGGGATACCCCTAGGGTTGAGGGGGAGTTTGTTTTAAACTTAACATCCCCTCTAGCCCCTTTTCGGTGTTCGACAAAGGGGGAGAGTGTGGATTGGTTAAGTTTAGGATGATAATGTTGTAGGGGGGGATCTGGATTCCCCTATGATTCTGAATTTGAAAAACTTGATTAAGAATCCCTAAACTTAAAATCGGATTGTCAAACAACAAAAAGGGAGAGATTGTTGATGCAGTCTGGCCCTGATTGTTGTTTTGGTGTTGACACCGATTTTAGTTTAGGTGGATGATGATTGATTATGATTAAGTCCTGATCGGGGATCAGGCATGGTATGGAAAATCCTAGTCTGGAGGGCTAGGTGTTGGAAAATCCTAACCTGGAGGGTTAGGTGTTGAAAATCCTAGCTTGGAGGGCTAGGTGTATGAAAAGTCCTAATTCGGAAGAGGTGGGTGAAAAGTCCTAGCTTGGAGGGCTAGGTGAAAAGTCCTAGCTTGGAGGGCTAGGTGGAAAGTCCTAACTTGGAGGGTTAGGTGCAAATTCCCATCTTGGAGAATTAGGTGAAAAAGTCCTGGCTTGGAGGGTCAGGTGCCTAGCTTGGAGGGCTAGGTTGGATGAAGTTCTAACTCGGAAGGGTTGGTTGAAAAGTCCTAGCTTGGAGGGCTAGGTGAAAAGTCCTAGCTTGGAGGGCTAGGTGAAAAGTCCTAACTTGGAGGGTTAGGTGCAAATTCCCAACTTGGAGAGTTAGATGGAAAAATCCTTAGCTTGGAGGGCTAAGGTGGATGAATCCCTAGCTTGGAGGGCTAGGTTTGAGTCCCTGGATCGGTCTGGTGACCGATCAGGGATATGGGCACGCTGCTTCTTCGTGGATCGGTCTGGTGACCAATCCAGCGAGAACTGATCGGTCTGGTGACCGATCAGGAGCGCACAGTGAGGTTGGGAACCTACTGTGTGGCTCCTGATCGGTCTGGTGACCGATCAGGGAGCAGGCAGCTTCCTCGTTGCCTTGCTCCTGATCGGTCTGGTGACCGATCAGGGAGCGGACAGTGAGTGAGTTCTCCTCCGGATCAGACCCTGGATCGGTCCGGTGACCGATCAGGGACTTAGGATCTGATTATAGAATCACTGTTCATTTGTCCTGATCGGTCTGAGTGACCGATCAGGCTTCACCCTGATCGGTCTGGTGACCGATCAGGCTTCACTCTGATCGGTCCGGTGACTGATCAGGCGTGTATAGCCGTGAGAGCTGGGAATCCCAGTGAAGCAGTGGATCGGTCTGGTGACCGACCCACAAGCCCTGGATCGGTCCGATGACCGATCACTTTAATTCAAATTGCACTGTCAGACGCGATCAGAGCGTCTGATCGTATCCGATTCTCTGCGCTTCACTTCTAAATCTTGATTTACTGTGTGATATACTGCTCTAACAGTCTGATTAAGCTGCAGGTGACAGGGGAGGATTCAAACACTCAAGGAGAAGTCAATGGAGGCTTTCCTTGGAGCAGGTTTGTCCGTTTTTCCATCTCAGGTTGCAACGGCCGAGCTGCAGACTGGAGCTTGGCTGAGGGAAGCTCAGGGAGTCCAGGGATAGCTTAGTGGTAGCTGGCGTTGGCAGATGAGCAGCTGGGAGCTGCAGGGATGGTGTCATCTGATGCTTGGTGGAGAAACAAAAAGGAGAAGAAGACTTCGGCTGAAGAAAAAAAAGAGAAGTGTTCGACAGTTTTCTGTGTTGAGATTGCTGAAGTTCTTGCTGCGCTTTGTGTTTCTCCACAACTTGCTTGCTGTGTTTCTGAAGTCTTCATCACTTTGAGCAAGCAACTGCAATCGAGAAGCAACCAACTCTTACGTAAGTGCTGGGAGGAAAGAACAAGGAGCTTGGAGTCCAACAGTGAGAAGACACGAAGGAGGGAGTCCTTGCGTGAGATCGTCGCTGGGTGGAGCTCGGGATAAGCTCGCTGTGCTCTTGTCCTTGCTAGGTGCTGAGTAAGAGTATTCTCTGTGTTTCATTAAGCTTAAATCTATATTCTTGTTTGAAACGCTGTGGAGAGGTTTCTCCACCGAGAAGGAGGTTGCGTTATATCCGGTGAACAACGGGGCTTGATCTGCCGACGATCAAGGGATCGCCCACCTTAAGGGCACGCCAAGGAGTAGGGGCAAGTTATCCCCGAACCTTGTAAACCCTCTTGTTAGCGATCTTGGTAGCTGTCGTTGTTTGCTTTCATTTCTGTTTTTAGTTTACTGCACTGCTTCGTTTTCCTTTGCTTCTTCCGCTGTGCTACTGATAAGTTAAGTGCAGAAACTTCATAAGTGTTTAAAGGTAAAAGAGATTGGCTATATTCACCCCCCCCTCTCTAGCCATCCGGTTTCCAACAAGTGGTATCAGAGCTTGGGGCTCTGTCTACTGCTTAACATCTGAGAGTTATCAACAAGATGGCGTTGAGAGAAGGCTTCTCCACCACCCGACCTCCATTCTTTGATGGCGCCGACTTTCAATATTGGAGATCAAAGATGGAATACTATTTGAAGATGGATATCCACACTTGGTTCGCGGTGAAGGAGGGATTCACCCCTCCGAAGGATGATGAAGGCAAAGAACTCGAATCGTGGAGGTGGACTGCTGAACAAACTAGGAAGAGTGAAGCCGACGCGAAGGCGGTTGTCACTCTACAATGTGGCATGAACAAAGACCAACTCATCAAGGTTGGTCCTTTCACAAGTGCAAAGGACTTGTGGAACAAACTCATCGAACTCCATGAGGGCACTCGAGACTCAAGAATCGCCAAGAGGGTTTTGTTCCTCAATCAACTCCAAAATCTCTCCATGAAGGAGAATGAATCGGTAAGTGAGCTTCATAGCCGGTTCAAGGAAGTCCTCAATGGACTTCATTCGATTGATGAAAAGGTCGAGAATCGCGACCTTGTGAGGTATGTCTTGAAAGCCTTTCCAAGGAATGCTTTGTGGTCATCCATGGTGGATGCCTACAAAGTTTCCAAGGATCTTTCCATTGTAAAGTTAGATGATTTATTTTGTGAGATGGAATTGCATGAAATGGCTAACAAAGGCCCCAAGGAGAAGGGGATTGCCTTAGTTGCAGGTGACCGGACAAACAAGAAGAAGAAGGAGAAGAAGAAGGAGAAGGAGGTCACTTCATCTTCATCCTCTTCCGAATCCGAGTCCTATTCCGAAGAAGATGGCAGCGGCTCCTCTTCATTCGAAATGGCGAACTTCGTGCGAAGGATGATGCGAAGGAATCGACGTTTCAAGAGTAGAGGTAACTCTAGTGAAGTTAAACTTGATAAGACTAATGCATCTTGCTTTGAGTGTGGTAGGAAAGGACATTTCAAGAATTAATGTCCGAAACTGAAGAAGAAGGAAGAGAAATCCAAAAGAAAAGATGAGAAATCCAAGAAGAAGAAGAAGGCCTTGAAGGCCACTTGGGATGAGTCATCCTCAAGCTCATCCGATGAAGAGAAGGAGGAGAAGAGCACAAGGCAAGTGGCACTCATGGCTCTTGGAGAGGAGAGCAGTGATGAATCTTCAAGCTCCTCAAACGCGGCTTTATCATCTTCGGATGATGGAGAGGTAACTTCTCCCGAGCTTGAAAAATGTTACAAAGCAATTGCATGTTTAACTAGTATGCTTAAGAAGTCAAAAATTAAAGTTAAAGCATTGAAATTAGAAGTTGATCAATTGAAGGCATCTAGGGATGATAACATTGATGATTTGCATGTTGAATTGTTAGAAGATGAAATTAAATCATTGAAACTTGAAGTTGAAAAGTTGAAATCCTCTAAGGTTGAAAAAGTCAATGATTTGCATGATGAATTGCTAATAGAGGAAAACCAATCATTGAAGAGTGAAGTTGAGAAGCTCAAGAATATTCTTGAGAAGTTCTCAACTAGCTCTAAGGCCCTAGATATGATCCTACATGCCCAAAGGGCAGTTTACAATAGGGCCGGTATTGGTTACCGACCCAAAGAACCCTCATTCGTGTCTTTGATGTCTAGGACCGATATGAGACAATCTAGGACACCCAAGACTCAAAAGAAAGTTGTCAAGGCATGGGTGCCTAAGTCATGTTTATTTGATGCTTTAGGTCCCAAGGTTTGGGTACCTAAAACTTCTATTTTTCGAATTGTGTAGGTTATGATTGAGGGGGAGCATCTATCAACTTGGTTCGTTGATAGTGGATGCTCCAAACACATGACCGGGGATAGATCATTGTTTACCACACTTCACAAGAAAAGTAGAGGTAATGTATCATTTGGTAACAATGGTAGTCTTAAGGTCATAGGGATAGGAGACATTCAAATATCCGAATGTCTTAGAATTTCAAATGTCCTTCTAGTCAAGGGGATGAAATTTAATCTCCTAAGTGTCAGTCAATTGTGTGACACGGGTTACACAATTGACTTCCAACCAAGTCAATGTCTAGTTAGACAACATGACACCTTGGACACGGTACTAGTAGCAGCAAGAGTAGACAATATTTATCAAGTTTCATGTAAAAGTGCTACTAATGCTTCTGCTAAGTGTTTCATGTCAAGAGAAGAAGAGTCCACCCTTTGGCACCGGAGGTTAGCACATGTTAACATGAAGAACATCCGGAAGTTGGCCAACAAGGGATTGGTTCGTGGCTTACCAAGCATCAAGTATGAGAAAGACAAACTTTGTGATGCATGTCAAATGGNTTGGCAATGCTTCTAACCTCTTAGAAACATAAGCAATGAGCGGTATCTAGCAACATATCATTGCTACCCAAGTTACAAGAATGTTGAGATCCAACATCACCAATGTGACTACTAATTATGACTTTCATAATATGTGACAATGTCCTTCTATCTTCGATATCTAGATTGATCTTCTATGAAGCATAGACCGTGTCATCCTCCAATCAATCTATGTGTCTTGAACTCCAAGTAGACTCACTATAATCAAATAAGCTCAATATCTCATATTGCCTTATTTGGGCATGGCCATGCACTTAGTGATCTCACTCTATCAAGACTATGATATCTCTCCCGTCATATAGGAGGGATAGATCCCATCTACATCACTCACATCCCTCCGCATAATTTGTTACATACCCAGTAATCGCCTTTATAGTCCACCCAGTTACGGGTGACGTTTGACGAAACCAAAGTACATAACTCCTTATGTAGGGAACTATGGTGACTTCAGGTCTAAGGACTAATAGTCATACTAATAGTCACATGAGAAAGTATATGACACTCATATAACGATCCATGATACTTTCTCATGGTGGGTCATTCAGTATACATTCTCCAATGCATACTCATGTGTCAACTTGATATCTCATATCCATGACTTGTGAGATCAAGTCATCGTGTTGACCTACATGCTAGTCTCTATGCATTAACATTGTCCCTGAATGTTAATACTTGACTAGGAATAATTAAGAGTAGTGTTCTCTATATCATCTCACTATCGATTCAACCAATCGATTGATATAGATATGAACCTACTACCAAGGACGTTATTACACTTAGTTATTTGGCACCAATACAAGTAAGTATAATAACCATAATCAATTGCCTTTATATATATATATGAAATATGATACAATGAGTCCATACAACAACCATCACATGATTGGCTCTAGGGCTCTCACTAACAGAACTTTAGTTTGGAAAACCACCTACGGTTAAACACCTTAGGGTGTTTGGCTGTAAGGTGTTCATTCTAAATACCAAGGATCATCTTGGAAAGTTCACGACGAAGGCTGATAAAGGGATACTAGTTGGGTACTCCCTCGTTAGCAAAGCCTACCGAGTCTACAACAAGAAGTCTAGACTAGTTGAAGAATCTTCTGATGTTGTCTTCGAAGAAATTCCAAAAGTCAATGGTCAACCAGAAGATGAAGTCCAATTCGAACTTAGGAGACTAAGTTTGAATGAAAGTCCAAATGTTGTTGATGGTGAAGAATCGATGACGGTGAGCCTAGACAACCCGTTGATCAGCCGGATCCTGAGGCTGGACTTGTGTCTAGTGAACCCGTTCAAGAAGCACCACCAACTCCTAGGCAAACTAGATTAGCCTCTAGTCATCCCCAAGACCAAATTGTTAGAGACATCCATCAGGGGGTTAGAACTAGATCATTCTTCCGGAATGAGGCTAATGAAGTTGCCTTAATTTCCGAAATTAAACCTAGGAAAATTGATGAAGCATTAAATGATCCCGATTGGATCATTGCAATGCAAGATGAACTAGGTCAATTCGAGAGGAGTCAAGTTTGGGACTTAGTCCCTAGACCCAAGAAGACCTCCATTATTGGAACCAAATGGGTCTTCAAGAACAAATTGAACCATAAGGGAGAAATCATTAGAAACAAGGCACGCTTAGTAGCCAAGGGCTACAGTCAAGTTGAAGGCCTTAATTATGATGAGACCTATGCTCCTGTGGCACGATTAGAATCCATCTGATTGATGCTTGCATTTGCAGCACATCGTGGCTTCAAGCTATACCAAATGGATGTCAAATCAGCCTTTCTATATGGTTTGATTAGAGAAGAGGTCTACGTCGAACAACCTCCGGGGTTTGAGAGTACCGAATTTCCAAACCACGTGTACAAGCTCAAAAAGGCACTTTATGGCCTTAAACAAGCACCCCGAGCTTGGTATGAGCGGTTGTCGACATTCCTAATTGAGAAGGGCTTCGTTAGCGGCCAAATAGACCCTACACTATTTCTACGAAGAGATGGTAACAATATTTTTGTAGCCCAAGTATATGTCGATGATATAATTTGTGGCTCAAACAATAAGGGCTATTTGAATGAATTTATTGGACACATGGAAAATGAATTTGAGATGAGTCTAGTGAGAGAGTTGACTTTCTTCCTTGGACTCGAAATCAAGCAAACTCGTGATGGGATTCATGTGCACCAATCGAAATACACACAAGAAATGCTTCGAAAATTCAATATGAGTGATTCAAAAGAGGTAACCACTCCTATGGCTACAAACACAAGATTAGACAATGATGAAAGTGGTAAACCTGTTGATTTAACTCAATATAGAAGCATGATAGGTAGTTTGCTATACCTCACAGCTAGTCGACCTGATATTCTTTTCGCTGTGGGTATGTGCGCTAGGTATCAAGTTTGTGCCAAGGAATCTCACCTAATCACTGTTAAGCGAATTTTGAGATATCTCAAAGGCACAATTGGAGTCGGTCTATGGTACCCCCGTACCGAATCATTTGATTTAATTGGCTATACGGATTCCGACTACGCTGGATGTAAGTTGGACCGGAAAAGCACAAGTGGGGGTTGTCAATTCTTAGGTTCGTCCTTAGTAAGTTGGTCAAGTCGGAAGCAACATTGTGTTGCTCTCTCCACGACCGAGGCAGAATATATTGCCATGGTAGAGAGTGTATCACAATTGTTGTGGATGATACATACTTTAGAGGACTATGGATTGAGTTACAAGGGTGTGCAAGTGTTATGTGATAACATTAGCACAATTAACTTAACCAAGAATCCAGTCCATCATTCTAGGACCAAACATATTGAAGTGCGTCACCACTTCATTAGGGATCATGTAGCTAGGGGAGATATTGTACTCTCACATGTAGAGTCCAAGTCAAACCTAGCTGACATTTTCACTAAACCACTTTCCGAGAATGAATTTAGTTTCCTAAGATGGGAGTTAGGAATGTGTCGCGCTTCATGAATTTCAAAATGCTTTCAAACCCTTCATGATTATTTTGAAATTGTTGGGAAACAATTGAGTAACTTGGGGACATCTCACACAAACTATAAGGGTTAACAAAACGTTTTTGTTTGCTAGATATGGGGTGAGATGTTAGGTTCAACTAAGTTTCTCAAAATGTCAATGCATCCCTTGAGAAATTAAGTTGACGAGATAATAATCACTTCGGTGACCAAGTATGGGGAAAACCATTGAATAACATATGTGTATATGGCTCCATGATCATACTTGGACATTCCAATCAAGGAAACTTGATTAGAACATTGGATTTGATACAAACTTAGTTGAAATTGCTTAAATGATTGTTGATTTAGTTTGACTCCATTTAGATGGATCAAAGTGATTGTTGAATCTATAAGGACTCTTGATCCTTATTCAGGGATCAATTTTAGTCATGAGATCATGTCCAAGTTCGATAAACTTCACCAGATTTCCTTGGAAAGATTCAGAAATTCTGAAACTGAACATTTCAGTTCGTATCAGGGAGTATCAGAAACCCTGATCGGTCACCGGACCGATCAGGCATAGGGCTGATCGGTCCTCGGACCGATCTGGCTCCTTCCTATGGTGATCGGTCCACAGACCGATCAACGAGGCAAGCAGTGACTTTTCGAAATTTTGAACAAGCTTATTGAGCCAGCCTGGATCGGTCCTCGGACCGATCTGGCACCCTGCTGGGACCGGTCCACAGACCGATCAAGGGGCTTACAGTAAGCCTCCCGAGTCTACTGATCTCTCCCTGATCGATCAACCGATCGATCAGGAGCTTGCCTGATCGGTCACCCGACCGATCAGGCTCGGTTCAGTCCGATCAGGCTATAGCCTGATCGGTCTGGGCACGATCAGATCGAACGGTGATCCGTTTAGACGCATTAATTTCTGGTTGGTAGACCGATCCACCAACCGATTAACTTCGCGAAAAACCCTTCCTTGCCGAACCCTAGCGCCGAAACCTCTCCCTTGCATCTCTTCATCCTGAGTAAGAGTGTTCCTGCGTCTCCCTTCCCGTGCGAGCGAGTGTGTGCGAAGGTCTCTACCGGCGTCCCCTGTTCTCTGCAAGTTATCGATTTGCTCCGAGTCTTCTGCGTTTCTGTCTTGCGCCGAGGCTTCTCCTGCGCAAGTGTTTTTCCTTTCCGACTCAAGAACTCTACTAATGGCACCAAAGTGAGTTTTTGGTTTAGCTTCCTTTACAAATCATTTCATAAATTATGTTGTGGAGCTAATCATGTTTTGGTGTTTATTCTTGGTGTGGTGCCGTGATCCTCTTGTATTTGCCGTGACCTTACTTTCTCACCAAATGATCAAATTGATTTTTCACCTCATTATTATCCTATGTTTGATCTTGATCTAATGTCTACCTTATGATTGGGTCTTATCTTTGTATGATCAATTCTTGAATTTTTGTGATTCGATCTATGTTCGTGTCAACCTTGCTCAATTGATTCAAACTGTATGTCATCAAATTCCTGATTAAATCCTCTGTTATGACCAATTCCAATCTATAGAAAGTTTTCTAAGGGTAAAGAACCTATGGTGGAAAGCTCCAAGGGCACAGACCCTTCAATATCTACACCTTCTCCAAGGCCTCCACCACCTCCACATACTCGATTTCAGAGTATCACCCTTGCGTTAAATTTTGAGTGGCACAATTTCAAATTAATGCCATATCGAACTATAGATCAATCCTTCATCTATGAACATTGCCCGACTGTCCGACAAGTTATCACACATTATAATCTTCAATCCATTCTTTACCTTGAGAGGCCGATCAACCTTGACTTGGTCTCTGAATTCTATAACAACATGGTGAGTGGGTAGGGCACGGGGTGGAGGACCCGTGTTGCCGGTATTGATCTTGATTTTAATCGATCTATTTTCACTGATTTTCTCGGCTGTCGCCGGTCAGACAATGATTTCTTTCTCTACCCTTATCCTCCTAATCCCCTTCCGATTCCATTCAATGGAGTGACTCCTAATTCCATCTACGAGTACTTTCTAGGCCATCCCAGGCCAGGGGGTTCTGGTGAGCGCACCCGTGACTTTCCCACTTTTCCTGCTCTTCGTCTTTCCCTTGTTGACTATGTGTTGTTTAAAATCATCACCAATTGTCTCCTTCCAACTACTTCGAAACACCTTGATGAGATTCAACCGTTCCACTGCTTGATGCTTTACGGGATGCATCAGCAGTTAGACTTTGACCTAGTGGCTTCGGTCTATTTCTCTATCATCGTCCACAGTATGCTGTCCTCCCAGTCAGTCTATATGCCATTCGGCCACATCATCACTGCCTGACTGGAGTCGGTTGGCATCGACGTTTCACAGGGCCGCATTGTGCCCATGGTTCGCCAGGACTGCCGTCTGGACCGCCGCATGCTTGCTCAGTCCGGTATTGTTCTCGGGCCCCGAGGACTAAGGTGGAAGGATCGCAGACGTGAGGGAGAGCTACAGAGAGCAGCTCATGACCAGGAGCCGCCAGCTGCTACTGCCGACTACGATGAGTGGGCCTCTGATCTACGCTGGCAGGTTGCAGAGATAGAGCGGATGATGGCGCACGAGTTGCATATCTCCGAGCTCTGGCGATAGGAGGTCCGCTCAGAGTTTCAGTCTTTCGATCGCCGTCTCGATGCTCTAGCCTCTGATGTCTCTGAGATGCGCTCATTTCAGGACAGATGGTATGAAGAGTGGTATCATCATACATTTCCTGATAGTGCATCTCCCAGTGGCCCTTCACTAGGAGATATCATATACATTGACGATTCAGACGATGATCCAGCTGACGATTGACTACTCAGTTGTGTAACTTTAGCTGACTGCCCCTTGACTTGACTGTTGTGGCCTTGTGTCACGCGTACTTTGATTGTGATGCATGTGTATTGCATCTTGTGTTTTATTTGGATATTTCATGAATTGCCATGTCTGCCCTTGCTGCGTTTTTATCCTACTTTAGTATGCTTCTTGTTGATGCTATGATGACTACTATTTGCATACTTGCTACATTGCCATGATTATGCTTTTGATGCCATGTCCACTTGATGTATATGACCGTTATGACATGTTATAGATTGATATGATGTCTGTGATGGTTTCATCTTGATCTATCTTTTCCACATGATATCATATGCTTCGAAAACAATTCCATCGAATCTATGTTGTTCTGGGATACCCCTAGGGTTGAGGGGGAGTTTGTTTTAAACTTAACAGCCCCTCTAGCCCCTTTTCGGTGTTCGACAAAGGGGGAGAGTGTGGATTGGTTAAGTTTAGGATGATCATGTTGTAGGGGGAGGATCTGGATTCCCCTATGATTCTAAATTTGGAAAACTTGATTAAGAATCCCTAAACTTAAAATCGGGTTGTCAAACAACAAAAAGGGGGAGATTGTTGATGCAGTCTGGCCCTGATTGTTGTTTTGGTATTGACACCGATTTTAGTTTAGGTGGATGATGTTTGATTATGATTAAGTCCTGATCGGGGATCAGGCATGGTATGGAAAATCCTAGTCTGGAGGGCTAGGTGTTGGAAAATCCTAATCTGGAGGGTTAGGTGTTGAAAATCCTAGCTTGGAGGGCTAGGTGTATGAAAAGTCCTAATTCGGAAGAGGTGGGTGAAAAGTCCTAGCTTGGAGGGCTAGGTGAAAAGTCCTAACTTGGAGGGTTAGGTGCAAATTCCCATCTTGGAGGATTAGGTGAAAAAGTCCTGGCTTGGAGGGTCAGGTGCCTAGCTTGGAGGGCTAGGTTGGATGATGTTCTAACTCGGAAGGGTTGGGTGAAAAGTCCTAGCTTGGAAGGCTAGGTGAAAAGTCCTAGCTTGGAGGGCTAGGTGAAAAATCCTAACTTGGAGGGTTAGGTGCAAATTCCCAACTTGGAGAGTTAGATGGAAAAATCCTTAGCTTGGAGGGCTAAGGTGGATGAATCCCTAGCTTGGAGGGCTAGGTTTGAGTCCCTGGATCGGTCTGGTGACCGATCAGGGATATTGGCACGCTGCTTCTTGGTGGATCGGTCTGGTGACCGATCCAACGAGGACTGATCGGTCTGGTGACCGATCAGGGAGCGCACAGTGAGGTTGGGAACCTACTGTGTGGCTCCTGATCGGTCTGGTGACCGATCAGGGAGCAGGCAGCTTCCTCATTGCCTTGCTCCTGATCGGTCTGGTGACCGATCAGGGAGCGGACAGTGAGTGAGTTCTCCTCCGGATCAGACCCTGGATCGGTCCGGTGACCGATCAGGGACTTAGGATCTGATTAAAAAATCACTGTTCATCTGTCCTGATCGGTCTGAGTGACCGATCAGGCTTCACTCTGATCGGTCTGGTGACCGATCAGGCTTCACTCTGATCGGTCGGGTGACCGATCAGGCGGTATAGCCGCGAGAGCTGGGAATCCCAGCGAAGCAGTGGATCGGTCCGGTGACCGATCCACAAGCCCTGGATCGGTCCGGTGACCGATCCACAAGCCCTGGATCGGTCCGGTGACCGATCACTTTAATTCAAATTGCACTGTCAGATGCGATCAAAGCGTCTGATCGTATTTGATTCTTTGCGCTTCACTTTTGAATCTTGATTTACTGTGTGATATACTGCTCTAACAGTCTGATTAAGCTGCAGGTGACAGGGGAGGATTCAAACACTCAAGGAGAAGTCAATGGAGGCTTTCCTTGGAGCAGGTTTGTCCGTTTTTCCATCTCAGGTTGCAACGGCCGAGCTGCATACTGGAGCTGAGACTGGAGCTTGGCTGAGGGAAGCTCAAGGAGTCCAGGGATAGCTCAGTGGTAGCTGGTGTTGGCAAATGAGCAGCTGGGAGCTGCAGGGATGGTGTCATCTGATGCTTGGTGGAGAAACAAAAAGGAGAAGAAGACTTCGGCTGAAGCAGAGAAGTGTTCGACAGTTTTTTTGTGTTGAGCTTGCTGAAGTTCTTGCTGCGCTTTGTGTTTCTCCACAACTTGCTTGCTGTGTTTTCTGAAATCTTCATCACTTTGAGCAAGCAACTGCAATCGAGAAGCAACCAACTTTTACGTAAGTGCCGGGAGGAAAGAACAAAGAGCTTGGAGTCCAACAGTGAGAAGACACGAAGGAGGGAGTCCTTGCGTGAGATCGTCGCTGGGTGGAGCTCGGGATAAGCTCGCTGTGCTCTTGTCCTTGCTAGGTGCTGAGTAAGAGTATTCTCTGTGTTTCATTAAGCTTAAATCTATATTCTTGTTTGAAACGCTGTGGAGAGGTTTCTCCACCGAGAAGGAGGTTGCGTTATATCCGGTGAACACCGGGGCTTGATCTGCCGACGATCAAGGGATCACCCACCTTAAGGGCACGCCAAGGAGTAGGGGTAAGTTATCCTCGAACCTTGTAAACCCTCTTGTTAGCGATCTTGGTAGCTGTCGTTGTTTGCTTTCATTTCTGTTTTTAGTTTACTGCACTGCTTCGTTTTCCTTTGCTTCTTCCGCTGTGCTACTGATAAGTTAAGTGCAGAAACTTCATAAGTGCCAAAGGCAAATGAGATTGGCTATATTCACCCCCCCTCTCTAGCCATCCGTTTCCAACATAGAGTCGGGAACCTAGGGTCGGGACTCGGTTCGGTACTGGGGTTTGCTTGGTTTGCTCGGCATTTTCTAAGTTAAGAAACATGTGTTTATAAGAAATGAATTAAGAAAATAATTCAAAATGCAAAAGAAATCTTACCGGGGAGGCATGGTTGAGATTGAGGAAGCACACGTGTCACTTGATCTCCTTGGAAGGAAGGAAGTGAGGAAGGAGGATGGTTTTTGGTGTGGGAAGAAGAAGGGGTTCGGATGCCCTTTTGTAGGCAGGTCATTGGGGGCGCCCGGGAGCTCCCGGGCGCTCGGGACAGTGGTCTCTGCCTTTGGCAGTGACTAGGGCTGGTTGGGGGCGCTCGCAGTGGCCCGGGCGCCCCGGTCAGGTTGATTTTGCAGCTTTTGCTGCTTTGACTGATATGGGGGCGCCCGCGTGGTTCCGGGTGCCCTGATCAAGGTTTAAAGGCAGCTTTTTGCCTTGAGAGAAGATAAAGTTATGGGGGGGGGCGCCCGAGGAGTCACAGGCGCCCTGATGGAGTATTGATTGACATTTTTGTTCTTTTGTCATCATTTGACCATGGTTTAATTGGTTTGACCATGGTTTGAAATGATTTGACTATGGTTTGACTACTTTGACCATGGTTTGACTGCTTTGACCATTGTTTGACTACTTTGACCATGGTTTGACTTATTGTTAGGTCAATGCCTTTCTAAACTAAAACAACAATGCAGTTATGAATTCTGATTAAGTTAAGTTTACTGTCTTACCCAATTTTAGGGTTATCAATCATGTTAGCCTTACAGGTTTTGTGAGACAGGTTTTGATAAAAGAATTTTTGAAAAACATGATTTATTTTGAAAAACTTAATTAATTTTGAAAATAATTGAATTTATTTTGAAAAGAATGTTTAAATCTACAACTAACTGAAAATTTGTGTTAGATTCGAATTTGATCAAGAATAATTTGAATTTGAATTTCAAAAATTGGCTTCCAGGTCTTGGCGAGGCACTAGGTCTTCTTTGGCCATAGCATTTTTGGATCATTAACCCTTTCCTTGACAAAGCCTTTTAATGAAATTTCATTTTCAAAATTAATCTTTAAAAAATTTTGGTCTAACTAGTTCGGGTTTTGGATCGGTAGCTTCGGCTAGTTTTACCAGTCTAAAGAGACCAAGTAGAGTATACTTGACCTTATTAGAATTGGTTTTCCTAACGTACTATCATCTCACCGCCACCCAATATTATGTTGTTCAAATTTCAGTTAAGTTGGTTCCGTCCTTAAACTAACCATTCCTAAGTCTAAACATGGTAAATTGCAGAAATTAAGTAAACAATCAATCATGCAACTTTCAAGCAAGAATTGAATTTTATCTAACAATAAATATTGTTTTCAATTTGGCTCCCCCTGGACTAAAGCCACGATAATGGTTCGGCAAGATGTGAATCTTGTCCTTGGGGATCCAATACTGATTTGATCCAGTTTGTTCGTTCAGGTACAGTTTAGGTACCCATGCCTGAACTTTATTTCTGGACTGATTCAGTACAGTAAAGTAGGATCTTTGTCTAGATTTGGTTCTATAACCTAGTCCGGATCGGTTTAGAACCGATTTCTGTTTTCCAAGAATAATGTCAAGATTCTTGGAACCAGAAGTAAATCGTTCTAAAGCTGATCTAAGATCCTTAACCTGAGTTTTCAGGGAGGAGTTCTCTTTCTCAAGTTTCTCAACTTGAGTAGAGGTTCCTTCTTGAACCTTCTCAGTTAAGGGTCTAGAGTCAGCTCCCTCTTTCAGGAGTTTTACTTCCTGTCGGAGGGATTCGACTCGGAGTTTAGCTTTCGCCAAATCTCGAGAAAGATAAGAAATTAATTCATTTAATTGACTTCTAGTAAATCCACTTACCTTGATTTCGCCGTCCTCTGAAAATGTCAGTCTGCCGTCGTCTTGTTCTGATTCTGACTCGATCTCGACTTCTTTTGAGGCGGTTAGTACGAGTAGGTTCGACTGTGGGACCTCTTCTTCTTCTTCGGAGGAGGACTCGTCCCACGTTGCTTGAAGTGCCTTTTTCCTTCTATTCTTCTTGGTCTCCTTTAGGTTTGGACACTTCGTCTTGTAGTGACCCTTCTTCTTGCACTCGTAGCAGGTCACGTTGGGCTTGTTCTTTTCGTTTGCGGGTTCAGCTGGTTCATCCTTTCTTCGGCTGACTTTCCGTTTGTTGGTTTGGTTCTTCAATTCCTTGTAGTAGTTTCGGGCCAGTCGGACCAGCTTAGGTCGATCTCCTTCTTCGTCTTCTGAGTCTGGGTCTGAGTTAGACTCGGGTTGAGGTTACGGCTTTTTCTTTGTTGTCCTTCCAGTTTTACCTGCAACAAAGACAATACCTTTCTCGACCAAATTGCAGTTAGTCTGTTCATGTAATTCTAATTCAGAGAACAATTCATCTAATTTAATTTTTGAAAGATCCCTTGAAACCTTGTATGCATCTACCATAGATGCCCACAAGGTGTTTTTAGGGAAAGCATTTAAAGCGTACCTTATTAGGTCACGATTTTCTACCTTGTGACCGATGGTGTGCAGTCCGTTCATCAGTTCCTGAATTCGGGCGTGAAGCTGAGCTGCTGTTTCGTTATCGGTCATTTTGATCGTATACAGCTTGTTCAGGAGGAGATCCCTCTTGCTGATCCGAGTGTCTGATGTTCCTTCGTGCAGCTCGATCAGTTTCCCCCACAGCTCCTTGGCACTGTTGAAAGGACCCACCCGGTTCAGCTCCTCTTTTGTTAAGCCGCATTGGAGGGTCTGGGTCGCCTTTGCATCAGCTTCAATTTTCTGTTTTAGAGCGGTGTCCCACTCTGTGTAGGTTTGAGATACTCCTTCAGCATTTTTCGGAATCTCCAGTCCGGACTGGATGATTATCCACATGTCCACCTGAGTTTTCAGGTGGACCTCCATTCTGCTCTTCCAGTAGGAGAAGTCCTCCCCACTGAAGAGAGGTGGTCTTGCGGTGCTGAAGCCTTCTTGCATAACCATTTTATCTGAAAAATAAACAAAAAAAAAAGAAAATGTCCCAAGACTTGGTCTTGGATTAGTAGTGCGGGATTAAGAGAAGTAATTATCGAGGGGTGTTGCACCAACCTCGATTAACAAGAAGAATTTCGAAAGAAAAGAAAAAAAAATAAAAAAATCCAAAAAATTCTCAAACTGGTGGTTATACCAAATTTGAGCTTCCCCGCTCTGATACCACTTGTTGGATCGAGAGAAACGATAGAGGGGGGGGTGAATATCGTAAAACATTCGGATTAAAATTAGAGCAATTACGCAGCGGAAATTTAAATCAAACACACGCAAACACCGAGTTTTTTACTTGGTTCGGAGTCGCAGTCGACTCCTACTCCAAGGCCCACGGTCGTTGACCGTTTACTATGGGCAATTCTATATTTGCGCAAAACTGTTTACAGAGAGATATTACAAAAGCAGTATAGTAAACTTAAAAACAACTCTTCGTTACCAACGTCCGGTGTAGATTGAATTTTCGGAGCAGAGGGACGTCGTCAGCACTTGTATCTCGAGTTGGGAGGTTTCCGGAGCAGAGCGCGGGAGTAGAAGAGCGTAGAAGCGTTTAAAGAATTGTTGTTCGAAGCCTTGGGGTCGAGGGCCTATTTATAGCCCCTGGGGGCGCCCGGAATGTCGGGGGCGCCCCCCCACGTGTCGGCCAATCCGAGTTCCACTCGGTCAGCTCTGATCCGTTCAAACTCGGGATCAGATCTTGACGGGGGTGCCCGGGTTGACCGGGTCAACTCTTATCCCTTGGCTTCGCTGTCATCTGCTTCGTTGGCTTGCACTGGGGGCGCCCGGGACGCTGGGGGCACCCGGGAGCATGGGGGGCGCCCGGGAGCACGGGGACACCCCGCCCATGAGCTGTCGAAGCCTGCCTTTGCTTCATGTGTTTTGTGTTCACCTTGGGGGTGCCTGGGACACTCCGGGCACCCTGGTCAGCTGCTGCCTCACTCCTTTGAGGCTCTCTGAGCTGCAGACACTCGGTCCTTCGGTCCTGCATCCAGGGTTAGTTCAAAACAACATAAAGCAGTAAGATGTTAGTTTATACAGCCTTAGTTGTCTTGGTTCTGACTTTGGGCCTCCAAAATAGAGCCCTAGGTCGAACCGACGCCTACTGTTCCCTCGATGGGGAACGCGTCCTCACCTACTCCTCTTGGGAGAATGTACCTGATGCCAATCGGCTCCTCCGGTTGGACTTTTGCCCAGCTGTCCTTCGCCAGGTGCCTAGCTGTCCTTCGCCAGGTCTTCAGTACCAAGTTGTCCTTCAGCTGGTGCCTAGCAGTCCTTCGCCAGGGCTTCAGTACCAAGCTGTCCTTCGCCTGGGGCCTTGCAGTCCTTCGCTAGGTCTTCAGTACCAAGCTGTCCTTCGCCTGGTGCCTAGCAGTCCTTCGCTAGAACTTTGTATCCTGGCATTCCTTCGCCAGGTGCCTAGCAGTCCTTCGCTAGGGCTTTGCCTGCACACTTGAGTAACATGTTAGACAACCATTATACCTTAACTTTTGAACCCTGTTGCCATTATCAAAACACAGGTTTGACTTGGGTGCTTTCTGCACCAACACTTGGCTTAGCCTCAGGTCCGGCTGGTCGGTTTGGTTCACTATGTGATTCAACTATATGAGTTGGTTCAATTATTGGTTCAATAGTTGGTTCAATTGACTCATTGGTTGGTTCAATAGTCAGTTCGTTTAAGGGTTCAATTAAAGATTCAACAGCTTGTTCATTATCTTCTTGATCAGTATTTGATGAAGTTAGATCTGGATTATCAGATTTTGAGTTAATTTCTTCATCAAATATTAGATTGGTTTTTTCTTCAATTTTCTTAGTTTGATTGTTGTAAACCCTATAGGCTCTGCTTGTTGTTGAGTATCCTAAGAAAATGCCTGGGGTTGACTTAGACTGGAATTTACCTAGATAGTCCTTGGTGTTTAGGATATGGACTTTGCACCCAAAGACCCTTAGGTAGTGTAGGTTAGGAAGTCTGTGGTAGTATAATTCATAAGGTGTTTTGTTGTGTCGCTTGTTAATCAGTACCCTATTTTGGATGTAGCAAGCGGTACTAATTGTTTCTGCCCAATATTGGTTAGCTAAGTTGAATTCATTGAGCATAGCCCTAGCGACTTCCTGTAGGGTTCTATTTTTTCTTTCGACTATCCCATTTTGCTGGGGGGTTCTAGGACACGAAAATTCGTGTATATACCCATTTACCTTACAAAATTCCTCGAATCGTTGATTTTCAAAATTTCCCCTGTGGTCACTCCTAAGTCTTTTGATTTTAGTATCGTTTTGATTTTTCAATTAACTTACAAAAGTCATTGAATAGGTTCAGGGTTTCATCTTTGGTCTTTAGAAACCTAACCCAGGTAAACCTAGAGTAATCATCAACTATTACTAAGCAGTACCGGTTTCCTCTTAGTGACTTGGCTCCATGTGAATCAAATAGGTCAAGATGCAGGAGCTCAAGTGTGGTTTGAGTTTGATCAGATTGGATTAGTTTGTGATTAGACCTGGTTTGTTTACCTTGATTACATGATTCACATATTAAGTTTTCATGATTTTTAATTTTAGGGATACCTTTAATTAGGCCAAGTTGGGTGATTTTTGAAATAATTCTCAGATTAGTGTGACCTAATCTCCTATGCCAGAGGTTTGATTGATCTAACTGAGTTAACATGCATTTAGGTACTAGGGGTAGGTTTATAGTGTAAACATTATTTTTCCTAGTGCCCTTAAGCATGATTTCTGAGTCTTACAGGTTTCTAATGAGGCAGTTAGAACTGTTGAAGGTAACTACATGACCAGAATCACACAACTGACTTATGCTAAGCAAGTTAAATTTAAAATTTTCAACCAAAAGAACTTTCTTAATAACAAAGTCAGATTTAAGTTCAATATTACCTGACCCAATTACCTTGAGTGTAGCATTGTTGCCAAATGCCACTGAGCCTAGGTTCTTGAACTTGAGTTTGGTGAATTTCAATTTATCTCCAGTCATGTGTCTGGGGCAACCGCTATCCAACATCCATTGGTCCAAATCTTTATGTTCCTACACATAAAGAGTTTTGTTGATTTGGATCCAATTAGAATTAGGAATAGCCTAAATTGATTTTCACAGCCTAGTCTGTCTCACCCAATCTAAGGTTATCAATCACGTTTGCCTTATGGGTTTTGTGAGATAGGTTTTGGTAGGTAGAGTTATTTTGAAAAATTATGATTTATTTTGGAAAAAAAATTGAATTAATTTTGAAAGCAGTTGATTTTGAGTTAAAAAAAATATTTGATCTACAGGAGTTTTACTTCCTGTCTGAGAGACTCGACTCAGATTTTGGCTTTTGCCAAATCTCGAGAAAGATAAGAAATTAATTCGCATAATTGAATTCTTGAAAAACCACTTACAGTTATTTCGCCGTCCTCCGAGAATGTAAGTTTGCCGTCATCCGATTCTGATTCTGACTCGTTCTCGATTTCTTCTGAGGCGGTTAGTGCGAGCAGGTTAGACTGTGGGGCCTCTTCTTCTTCTTCGGAGGAGAACTCGTCCCACGTTGCCTGAAGTGCCTTCTTTCTTCTTGCTTTCTTGGCTTCTTTTAGGTTAGGGCATTCGGATTTGAAATGTCCCTTTTTGTTGCACTCGAAGCACGTCACACTTGATTTGTTCTTAGTTGACTCAGCTTGATCTTCCTTCTTTCGGCTGGCTTTTCTTCTGTTGGATTGATTCTTCAAATCCTTGTAGTAGTTCCGGGCCAGTCGGACCAGCTTAGGTCGATCTCCTTCGTCGTCTTCTGAGTCTGAGTCTGAATCAGACTCGGGTGCAGGTTGAGGTTTCTTCTTGGATACTTTTCCAGCTTTACCTACAATAAATGCAATGTCTTTCTCGGCCAGATTGCAGTTAGTCTGCTCATGCAATTCTAATTCAGAAAAAAGTTCGTCTAATTTGATTTTGGAAAGATCCCTAGAAACTTTGTAAGCATCTACCATAGATGCCCACAAGGTGTTTCTTGGGAAAGCGTTAAGGGCATACCTTATTAAGTCACAGTTTTCTACCTTGTGACCGATGGTGTGTAGTCCGTTCATTAACTCCTGAATTCTGGCGTGGAGTTGAGCTGCCGTTTCGGTGTCGTTCATCTTGATCGTGTACAGCTTGTTTAGGAGGAGATCTCTCTTGCTGATTCGAGTATCTGAAGTTCCTTCGTGCAGCTCGATCAGCTTACCCCACAATTCTTTAACGCTGCTGAATGGACCCACCTGGTTCAACTCTTCCTTGGTCAGGCCGCATTAAAGTGTCTGGGGTTGCTTTGACATCAGCTTCAATTTTTCTTTTCAGAGCGGTATCCCACTCAGCGTAAGACTGTGGCACTCCTTCAACATTCTTTGGAATCTCCAGTCCAGACTGGATGATTATCCACATGTCCACCTGAGTTTTCAGGTGGACCTCCATTCTACTCTTCCAGTAGGAGAAGTCCTCCCCACTGAAGAGCGGTGGTCGTGCGGTGATGAAGCCTTCTTGCATGGCCAATTATCTGAAAATTAGAGTAAGAGAAAAAAATATCCCAAGACTTGGTCTTGGATTAGTAGTGCGGGAAGTAAAAGAATATTTATCGAGGGGTGTTGCACCAACCTCGATTAACGATGAAAAATTTTGAACGAAAAAAAAGTTAAAAAGATTTCATAAAAATCTGAAAAATTCTCAAACTGGTGGTTGCACCAATTTTGAGCTTCCCCGCTCTGATACCACTTGTTGGATCGAGAATAACGATAGAGGGGGGGTGAATATCGTAAATCGTTTCGGATTGAGAAATAGAGAATACGCAGCGGAAAAACTAAAACCAAACAACACACAAACACTAAGATTTTACTTGGTTCGGAGTCGCGATCGGCTCCTACTCCAAGGCCCACGATCGTTGACCATTTACTGCGGGCAATTCTATATGTGCGCAAAAAAGTTTACAAATAGAAATTACAATTGCAGTATAGTAAGCTTAAAAAGACAGCTCTTCGTTACCGACGTCCGGTGTGGAATGTATCTCGGAGCAGAGGGACGTCGTCGGCGCTTGTATCTCGAGTTGGGAGGTTTCCGGAGCAGAGCGCTTGAGTAGAAGAGCATATTGGCGTTGGAAGAAGTGTTGTTGGAAGCCTTGGGGTCGAGGGGCTATTTATAGCCTCCGGGGGCGCCCGGAACGTTGGGGGCACCCCCCACGTGTCAATCGATCCGAGCAACTCTCGGTCAGCCATTATCCCTCCAGGATCAGGCTGAGGTTTGACCGGGGGTGCCCGGGACGCTGGGGGCACCCGGGTTGACTCGATCCGCTGGCTTCTCGCTGGCTTGAGTTGATCCACTTCGTTAGCTTGAGCCCGGGGCGCCCGGACCATTCGAGGCGCCCGGGAGCATGGGGGCGCCCCGCCCAGTGAGCTACTGAAGCACTTCTTTGCTTAACTTGTTTTGCTTGACCTTGGGGGCGCCCGGGACCTCCGGGGCGCCCTGCTCAGCTGCTGCCTCTTTCCTTTGAGGCGTTCTGAGCTGCAGACACACGTTCCATCGGTCCAGCATCCAGGGTTAGTCCAAAATAATACAAAGCAATAAAATATTGGGTTTATACAGCCTTAGCTGTCTTGCTTCTGACTTTGGGTCCAAAATGGAGCCCTAGGTCGAGCCGACGCCTACTGTTCCCTCGACGGGGAACACGTCCTCACCTACTTCTCTCAGGAGAGTTTATCTTTTGCCAACTGGCTCCTCTGGTTGGACTTTTGCCCGATGCACCTGACTAGGTCTTCGTGCCCACCTTCCGAGCAGGTCTTCGTGCCCACCTTCCGAGCAGGTCTTCGGTGCCCAGCTCCTTGCCAGGGCTTCGTGCCCAGTCCTCAACCAAGACTTCGTGCCCACCTTCCGAGCAGGTCTTCGGTGCCCAGCTCCTTGCCAGGGCTTCGTGCCCAATCCTTGACCAGGACTTCGTGCCCAGTGTACCTAGGACTTCTTTTCCTGTATACTTAGTGAACATGTTAGATCAACATAATATCTTAACTTTTGAACCCTTTTGCCATTATCAAAACACAGGTTCGACTTGGGTGTTGTCTGCACCAACATTATATACACTATTCTCAGGCACCTGAGGCTTATTGGGTGCCTGCCACGTATAGCGAATCGGGCGTGTGCTTATCCGCAGACTCGGCCAAACCTCTATCCTTCAGTCTTGGGCGTCTGGGACCCTTGAGGTGCCTGATGGCTCATGGGCGCCTGAGTTGCTGATGTGGCAACCTGCTAGCTCAGCCGAACTCACCCACAGGAAACAGCTCAAGACAAGCGCCTGTTACCTGTCAAGCGCCTGGTCTCTCGGGCGCATGAACCATTTCAGGCGCCTAGGATACAGTAGCTACTTCCTTTCACTCCTGCAACCAGAGTTAGTCCATGAACAGTATAACAAGAATAATAAGTGTATGATTAACAGCCGAGTTGTCTTGGTTCCGACTTTGAATTTCAAAATGAAACCCTAGGTTGAACCGACGCCTACTGTTCCCTCTTCCGGGGAATGCGTCCTCACCTACTCCTCTCAGGAGAAGTTACCTTTTTCCAACCGGCTCCTCCGGTTGGACATTTGCTCAGCCTCCGAGACTACAGGATCTAGAGACGTCCGTACCTCGATCCGCCTCTACTTTTGTCCGCATTCCTCGCTCGGCTAAGACTCCTGCCCAATCTTTCGGATCAGGACTTCGTTGCCCAGTCCACGACCAGGACTTCTTGCCCAACCCTCGGGCAGGTCTTCTTACCTAGTCCTTGACCAGGACTTCATGCCCAGTCCTTGACCAAGACTTCTTGCTCAACCCTGCAGGTCAAGACTTAGTGCCTAGGTGAACTAGGACTTTCCTGCACACTTGATAAATCCATTAGATAACAATACAAACTTAACTTTGAACCCTTTGTCATTATCAAAACCAAGTTCGATCTGGTGCTTCTGACACCAACAATCTCTCCCTTTTTGATTTATGACAACACTGTTCAAAAGTTAAGTTAATACAACAAAAAATACATGATGTACTGGAAAGAAAGAAAATTTTCTACTCTCCCCCTTAATTAGTACTCTCCCTATTTTCCCTTAGAATATTTTCAATATTCTTGAAAAACTTAGCAAAAAATTTTGAAACATTGCATAAGGCTTCTTTTAATTTAAAAATCTCCCCCTGAAGTTTTTGAAAATATGTAATTTTTCTATTTTGAAAGTTTTCCCAAAATTTTTTTTGAAAACTTCTGAGTAATGGAAATTTTTGAGCAAAACAAATTTTGAAAGCTTCTAACTTAAAGTTTTTCTCTAACAAAATTTTCTGAAAAGAGTAGCATTTTCTCAAAAAGCTTTTCAGGAAATAAAATTTTCTTTTTCAAAAAAATTTTGAGTAACAAACTTTAACTTTACTTTTTTCGAAGAATTATTTTGAGGGAAAAAATAATTTTAACTTGACTTTTTCAAAACTTGACTTTTTCGAACACAAAGATTTTGAGAGAAAAGTAATTTTAACTTGACGAGGGAAAAAAATAATCGACGAGGGAAAAAAAATAATTTTAACTTGACTTTTTCTTCTCTCCCCCTTTGCCATATATCAAAAAAGATAAAAAAAAACATGATTGACATGAAAAAATAGTTATGTATCAGAGCCTACTTGCTTTGTAAAAATAGTGAAAGAAACTGACCGACAACAAGTAATAGAATTGAGCTCAGTTTGACCCATGTAATAAATTTTGATCTCAGTTAACATACTAGTGAGTCTAAGCATGAAAAAACTTTTCATAAAAAATGGATTAAATTAACTTCTTTTGGTCTCTGTCCCAGTTAGCTACTTACTAACTGTTATATAACAGTAGCTTTCACATGGGTTAGTCAAGTTAAGTAATCTGATCAAGTTAGACTTTCTAAGCTTGAATACTTAACTTGATTGATGTTCATTTGTATTTATCGCCCCAACTGCCCTTGATGCACTGACTTAAAGCATCTTGAGTTAAGGCATAGACCTAAGTATTTCAACCCATTTCTACGTTATCAATCAAAGTACCCTAATGTGCTTGTGAGATGTTGGCTTCTAGATCTATAGGAGCATGCAATTCTAGGGTTAAGTCCTAAGCTAAGTCCCTTGCGTAGAAAAATCTTAGTTTTGAAGGTGGTAATTTTTGTATATAAAAAAACTAAGTCAGAAAAATATTTTTTAAAAATCAATACCAAAACTTAGTCGGAAAAACAATATGATTTTTTTTAAAAAACAAAATTTTAAAATAATAAAACAGTGTTTAAAAAAATAGTCCTATTCTACTAAGCACATTCCTAACTGCTTTCTTAGTGAACTGAACTCAGATTCAGGAAGTGATTTAGTGAAAATATCGGCTAGGTTAGATTTTGAGTTTATATGTGTAAGTATGATTTCGCCCCTAACTACGTGATCCCTAACAAAGTGGTGTCTAACTTCAATATGCTTAGTTTTGGAATGATGAATAGGATTTTTGGTAAGATTGATTGAACTCATATTGTCAACAAATACCTTAGTTTGGGTTTAGTCTAGGTTGAAGTCCTTAAGGGTATGCACCATCCATAAAAGTTGGGCTACACATTCCCCTAGGGTAACATATTTTGCTTCAGTTGTGGATAAGGCAACACAATGTTACTTTCTACTGCACCAGCTAACTAGACTTTGTCCTAGTAACTAACAACTCCCACTCGTACTTTTTCTATCTAATTTACACCCTACATAATCTGAGTCAGAAAATCTTAACAATTCAAAATTGGACCTCCTAGGGTACCAAATACCTACATTTATTGTGCCCTTAATATACCTAAGGATCCTTTTAACTACAATTAAGTGGGACTCCTTAGCACAAGTTTGATACCTGGCACAAATACTAACTGCAAAAAGAATATCAGGTCTACTAGCAGTTAGGCAAAGCAAACTTCCTATAATACTTCTATAATATTTTAAATCAACTGACTTACCTTCAGGATCGTTATCTATTTTGGCATTTGTGGCCATAGGAATACTTAATTTTTTTGAATTATTCATTTTAAATTTCTTAATTAATTCTTTTGCGTATTTTGATTGGTGAATGTAATTTCCATCCTTGGTTTGTTTAATTTATAAACCTAAAAAGAAAGTTAATTCTTCTATTAGACTCATTTCAAATTTGTTTTCCATAATTTTAATAAAGTCTTTTAGAAAATTAGTGTTGGTTGATCCAAAAATTATATCATCTACGTAAACTTGAGCTATAAAAATATCTTTTTCTAAAGTCTTAACAAATAGGGTTGAGTCAATTTGACCTTGGTTAAAACCTTTAGAAACTAGATAGGTGGATAATCTTTCATACCAAGCCCTAGGTACTTGTTTTAATCCGTAAAGGGCTTTCCTAAGTTTGAACTCATAATTAGGGTAGTCAAGATCTTCAAAGCCTGGAGGTTGTTTTTACATAAACTTTCTCTTTTATAAAACCATTCAGGAAGGCAAACTTGATATCCATTTGGTATAATTTAAATCCCTTATAGGCTGTAAAGCCTAGTAGCATCCTAATTGACTCTAGTCTAGCTACAGGAGTATAGGTTTCATCATAGTCTAACCTCTGAACTTGACTAAATCCTTTAGCTACTAAGCGAGTTTTGTTTCTTACTATTTCACCTTGGTCGTTCAACTTATTCCTAAATACCCACTTAGTGTCTATAATGGACTTACCTTATAGTTTAGGCACTAAGTCCCAGACTTGGTTTCTTTCAAATTGTGCTAATTCCTCTTGCATAGCAATGATCCAATCTGTGTCAGGTAAGGTCTTTTCTATAGTTTTTGGTTCTATCTTTGAAATTAGTGCAACTTGACTTAGGTTTGTTAGTTTCGGTCATGCATGGGAATTCTCTCCATGTCCCCGGATTAAAATTTTATTGATTAAAATAAATCCGGATGGAAAGAAATTTCCCAAGCGACCATTTCATCATCGTACTAATTGATATGAGTGATCTCTTGAACAAACTTGTTGTTCAAGCAATCTAACTCGTCTAATCAATTATCCACAGAATAGACGATGAATAGATCGCCGAGTTTTGTGTTTATCTTCGGGGTCCATGACAATTAATAACATACAAGAAACTAAGAACAAGAAACAAGAATTATACCTCTTGTTTACCTCTTGGTCTTCTATCGTATGTCCAATCCTCTTCTTGGACGTCGTGTGAGCGATGATCTTCCAAGAAACGGAGTCATCAAAGTACCTTCCTCCTTCACCTCTTGCTTGCGCCGAACCCTAGCACCAAGATGTTGCCGCCGACCACCAAAAGGAAGAAGACTCACCCTCTCCTTGCTTGTGTCGATCACCAAGGAGAAAGGAGAGGAAGAAGGAGAAGAAGAAGAAGAAGAAAGGAAGGCTTCTTCTCTTGCTCTAAAACCCGTCGGCCAACTATCTTCCTTCTCCCTTGCCACTGGCGCCAAGAACTTCTAATGCACCACCGGTTGCGCCGCCGCCTCTCCAGGCTTGCTGCCGCACGCCCTTAGGGAAGAAGAAAGGAAGAAGATGAATGGAAGAAGAAAGGTTTGTCCCCTTCTCCACACCCTAGCCGAACCTCCTTCTTTTCCCTTGCACCGATGCCACAAGCAAACCCTAGGAGAGAGAGAGGAGGAGAGAAGAGAAAAGAGAGAGGCTTAGGGTTGTGTTGGATGCCTTGGTCTCATGATTCATGAGATATATATAGGCTACAATAGGGACCATGAGGAGGAGTTGGGTTTTGGTCTCCTAATGGATCCAATGCCCGATCCATTAATGATTATCCAATCCACTAAAGGATATCATTGAACTACCACATCAACCCCCATAATAAATATGGACTCCACCATATTATGTGTACATAATCTCCCCATGTATAAGATCTCGCATGTCCATTAATTAATTAAATTACTGACAATTTAATTAATTAATATCTAACTCAACCTTATCATCATGTCGGATCAAGTCCACCTGCAGGATTTACATGATGAACTTTATGAGCTCCTCAAGGGGACATCATCATCCTAATGTATTAGGACACGATTTCCTTCTATAATCAACATCACACCATGTAAATAATATTATTTCCCAATTTACCAGGCCTATAGATTTAACAAATAAATCTCGCCCATTGGTAAATCAAAGAAATAGATATTCAGTACATGTGTCCGTTATTATATCGGGATTAAGAGCATGTATACCATAATATTTGAGGTCTGATTCAATTATATAGTCAGTATAAATTGAATCACCTCTATATCTGTCCTGCTCAATACACACAAAGTGTACTAGTGTAATTCTATGATCAAGATAGATCTCAATACCAAATTACACTACAACCATGCCAATGGTTTGCCCAAAACTATCTCGGTTGTGAGCCTCTACTTATACCCTACAAGGGACTGATAACACGATCTTCTGTGTGACACCACACACCATGTTATCTACAATGTAAAGTATCAGACAATATACACACATATAATAAATATAAAATGCAAACAATGATAATGTGATTCTCATTTCAGAATGTAGATGTTCAGACAAAAATTAGGATTTTAGTATACATCCTAACAATCTCCCACTTATACTAAAAGACTATGCTGCCATCAAACCGCCATACATCTGACTCCCATTCCCTCCACATGCCTATCAAAAGCTCTCATTGAAAGGGCCTTAGTGAAAGGATCTGCCAGGTTATCCTTTGATGAAATCTTGGCAACAACAACTTCTCCTCGCTTTACGATCTCTCGTATCAGGTGGTACTTGCGCTCTATGTGTTTACTTGCCTTATGGGCTCGTGGTTCCTTCGAGTTTGCAACTGCACCACTATTATCACAATAAATTGTGATAGCTTTGGGCAAACCAGGAATCACATCTAAGTCCATCAAGATGTTCCTGAGCCATACAACTTCTTTGGCTGTCTCAGAGGCTTCCATATACTCAGCTTCCATGGTGGAGTTCGCCACACATTTCTGCTTGATACTCCTCCATACTATGGCTCCACCTCCCAATGTAAACACATACCTCGAGGTAGATTTACTGTTATCCATATCTAATTGGAAGTCAGAATTCGTGTAACCCACAGGGAGTAATTGATCTGCCTGATAAACTAACATATAATCCCTAGTCATTCTCAAGTACTTCAATATATGCTTTACCGCAGTCCAATGTCCCTGTCCTTGATTACTCTGATATCTGCTAACCATGCCCACGACAAAGCAAATATCCGGCCTCGTACACAATATAACATACATAAGGCTTCCTACAGCCGAAGCATAAGGAACCTCCTTCATCTCCTCTATCTCCTTTAATGTTTTAGGACACATCTTCTTAGATAGAGGTACTCCATGCCTAAAAGGTAGAAAACCTTTCTTGGAGTTTTGCATGCTAAAATGAGTTAGGATAGTGTCAATGTATGAAGCTTGAGATAAGCACAACATCCTTTTTTGTGATCCCTTATAACTTTGATCCCAAGGATGTGCCTAGCTTCTCCCAAGTCTTTCATATCAAACTGTTTGGATAACCATACCCTTACGTCTGATAACACTTTGACATTATTGCCAATGAGCAAAATGTCATCTACATATAGTACAAGAAATACCAATACGTTTCTGTCACATCTCTTGTATACACAAGACTTATCCGGACTCTAAATAAATCCATAAGACTGGATTACCTCATCAAACCGGATGTTCCAAGATCTTGAAGCTTGCTTCAATCCATAAATGGACCATTTAAGCTTACACACAAGATGTTCTTTGCCCTTTTCAATGAATCCCTCTGGTTGCTTCATATAGATATTTTCCTCAAGACTTCCGTTAAGGAAAGCTGTCTTGACATCCATCTGCCAAACCTCATAATCCATATTAGCGACAATAGACAAGAGAATCCAGATCGACTTAAGCATGACTACCGGCGAAAAGGTCTCCTCATAATCGATACCCTCTTTCTGAGTATACCCTTTCGCAACAAGCCTTGCTTTGAAGGTCTCTACTTTCCTTGTTGATCCTCTCTTTCTTTTGTAGATCCACTTGTATCCAATGGCTTTTACACCATTAGGTGGTTCTACTAGCTCCCAAACCTGATTATAATTCATAGATTCTATCTCAGAATTCATTGCCTTTTGCCAAGATACTGCATTTTTATCTTAGAGTGCCTCGTCATAGGTCCAGGGATCATGTTTATGTTCACCAGGGACCAAGTCTGAAGACTCTCCCAAGAACATGAATCTATCAGGTTGTCTAACAACCCTTCAACTACGACAAGGTACTATCTATGTATACTCTATGACACGCGGTGCAGTCACTTGTGGTATGCCCTCCTGTACCATTGGTACTGAAGTTGAAACTTCCCCTCTCATTTCCTCTAGAACAATCTTACTCATGGGTTTGTGGTTCATCATATAGTCTTCTTCTAAAAATCGGGCATTCGTGCTAACGGTCACTCTCTGATCTTTAGGACTATAAAATAAACCACCTTTCGTTCCTCTAGGATAGCCTACGAACAAGCGTACTTCTGTATGAGATTCCAACTTATCAACATCTCCCTTCATCACATGTGCTGGACTATCCCAAATCTGAATATGTCTCAGACTAGGCTTTCGCCCAGTCCACAATTCTATGGGAGTAGCGGGTACTAATTTAGATGGTACCAAGTTTAGAATATACACTGCCTTTTCCAGAGCATACCCCTAGAATGAATCCGGTAACTCAGAATAACTCATCATCGATCTAACCATCTCCATAAGAGTCCTATTCCTTCGCTCCGCCACACCGTTCTGCTGGGGTATATTAGGTGCAGACAATTGGGATTGAATCCCAACCTCTGATAAGTAACTCCTAAACTCTCCCAAGAGGTACTCACCACCACGATCCTTGATGTTTCTCCACATCAGCCTTGAATTCTTTGAACCTGTCAAATCATTCAGACTTGTGGCGCATCAAGTAAATGTATCCATACCTTGAATAATCGTCTATAAAAGAGATGAAATATTCAAAGCCACCTTTAGCCTAGATAGACATAGGACCACACAAATCAGAATGAACTAACTCTAACACATCTTTGGCTCTATACCCCTTGGCCTTAAAAGGCCTCTTGGTCATCTTACCTTCCAAGAAAGATTCACAGGTTGAAAAATTTTCCACCACCAATGAACCCAAAGGTCCATCGGCTATCAACCTTTGAATTCTACTTAGGTTAATATGACCTAACCTTGATGCCAAAGATACGTTTGGTTCATTGTCGAAGGCTCTTTTCTCTTATTATGATTAGATGATTTCTATTTGCATCATGGGAGTTTTTGGTTCAAGAATATACAAATTGCCAACCAACGCACCAGAACAGATAATCTCTCTATTCCTTTTTATAACAACTCTATCATTAAAAGAAATAGTATACCTATCCATAAATAATTTAGAAACTGAAATAAGATTCTTTCTAAATGAAGGTACATAAAGGTAATTTCTTAAAACCAAAGTTTTATTTCTATCAAACGATAAATAAACATCTCCCACTCTAATAGCCACCACCTCTGTAGCATTGCCCATGTAGACGGTAATCTCTCCCTCAGTTAGTAGTCTGGTTTCTTGGAACCCCTGCAAAGAATTGCAGACATGATTAGTGGCTCCCGTATCTACACACCAGGTACCGGTAGATAACACCGCTAAACATGTTTCAACATCTAAACAAAAAGATATACCTTGATTTTTCTCCTTTCGATGGGGACAGACCGCCTTCTAACGTCCAGTCTGCTTGCACACTTGCCTTTCAGCTTCTTCACTCCAGCCTGAGGTCTTTGAGATCCAGTCACCTTCTTTGTTATACCTTGTTTCTTCTTCTTCTTGCCTTTTGGCTTAGAAGTAGAAACCTTTTCAGCAACAAAAGCATGAGCCCTCTGACGAAATAGCACCTCTATCGCCTGAAGCTCTGTCAGAAGTTCCGCCAACGAATATGTCCATTTGTTCATATAATAGTTCAAGCGAAACTGCTCAAAACTCCTAGGTAATGACTGGAGAATGATATCGACTTAGGTTTCCCCATTAATCTCTCATCAAGGACTTCCATCTCAATCAAATACGCCATTATTTTGAGAACATGAACCCTCACGGGTGTTCCCTCAATCATGGTGGTTGTCATCAAGTTCCTCATTACCTCTTGCCTAGCGGCCCAATTCTGGTGTGTCCGAAGAGTTCCTTGAGATTGAACATCATATCATAAGCAATAATGAAGGCCTAATGTTGATGTTGCAGTACATTTGACATAGATGCCAAGATGTAACACCGCGCCATCTTGTCTGCCTTCACCCACTTCTTATAATGTTCCTTCTCCTCTTCACTAGAATTATCGCTAGGCTTTTCAGAACAAATCTCAAAGAGTACAAATTTGTACTCCTCAATGGTCAAGACAATGTCCAGGTTCCGTTTCCAATCTATGTAATTGGGACCAGTAAGTTTATTTTCCTTTAAAATAATAGCAAGTGGGTTGAAAGCCATTTTGAAATAATCCTGAGAATCACAATGATCAAAATATTAGATTTCAAAATAATATTGATTCCTCAAATAATATAATTTTAAAATCAACTAACACCTCAAAACACCGAGAATATCGTATGTCACGATAGTGTGGATGTATACAAATTCTACATTTGTAAGAGGAGGTTTTACCCATTAATTTTATTATCTTGTCAACCTTACTTTTTGACAAATAAAATTAATAGTTGGTTCCTCTTCGGCCCTACAAATAATAGCAGTGACTACGATGGGGAGAATACTATTAAATGTATCTAAGTGTACACCATTACACGATACTAAGACAATTATCTAGGATTATGTCCCTTCCGATGGGGAAGATCACACACTCCTAAATAATTTCTTATAATCATATTTGACCTAGTGAACCGTGAAACAAACTCATCCGATATGGAGGAAGGCACTCAGAGCCAACACGCAAGTTTGTTCGCATCACATGTCAAATTTGTAATGGAGGTCACATGACTCAAAGATTCCCTCTCCCACTTAGTAATTTAAAATTGAGGAATTTTACCATGCAAGCACAACAAGCATATAAACAAAAAGCAATAAATAAGAAAATAAATTCCAACTATTATAGTCTTTTGTTCTCCAATATACCTCCTGTCGTGTCGCCACATCGTCTCCTTCTTCTACTACCTTGCACAAGCTAGAAGAATCCCCGAGACGAGATAAAAAATTATTTTAATTTACATCCTTCGATCCTATACTCCATGAAGGAGTGTACAACAAATCTAGATCGAAACAAATTAAAATGAGCGGCAAAACAATGTCGTATTTAATTACAAAAATTAAATACTAATTAGCCTCGTCAACCTCGAGGATTCAAATAAACAATTACAATCATACACACATAATTCACATACAATCAACCATTAAGCCATAATAGTCGGATCTTATGCCTGCAACCAAAGAGTTAGCCTACGCACATCCTACTATTATCCAGCATAAAATCATATATGAAAATGCATGAAAGTAACCAAATCCTAAACACACAAAACCGGAAACCTTGGCTCTAATACCAATTGTTGGTTTCAGTCATGCATGGGAATTCTCTTCATGTCTCTGAATTAAAATTTTATTGATTAAAACAAATCCAGATGGAAAAAAATTTCCCAAGCGGTCGTTTCATCATTGTACTAATTGATATGAGTGATCGCTTGAACAAACTTATTGTTCAAGCAATCTAACTCGTCTAATCAATTAGCCGCGGAATAGACGATGAATAGATTGCCAGTTTTTGTGTTTATCTTCGGGGTCCATGACAATTAATAACATACAAGAAACTAAGAACAAGAAACAAGAATTATACCTCTTGGTCTTCTATCATATGTCCTATCCTCTTCTTGGGTGTCGTGTGGATGACGATCTTCCAAGAAACAGAGTCACCAAAGCACCTTCTTCCTTCACCTCTTGCTTGCGACGAACCCTAGCACCATGATGTTGCCACCGACCACCAAAAGGAAGAAGACTCACCCTCTCCTTGCTTGCACCGATCACCAAGGAGAAATGAGAGGAAGAAGGAGAAGAAGAAAAAGAAGAAAGGAAGGCTTCTTCTCTTGCTCCAAAACCCGCCGGCCAACTATCTTCCTTCTCCCTTGCCACCGACGCCGAGAACTTCCAAAGCACTGCCGGTTGTGCCATTGCCTCTCCAAGCTTGCTGCCGCACGCCCTTAGGGAAGAAGAAATGAAGAGGATGAATGGAAGAAGAAAGGTTTGTTCCCTTCTCCACACCCTAGCCGAACCTCCTTCTTTTCCCTTGCACCGACGCCACAAGCAAACCCTAGGAGAGAGAGAGGAGGAGAGAAGAGAAAAGGGAGAGGCTTAGTGTTGTGTTGGATGCCTTGGTCTTATGACTCATGAGGTATATATAGGCTACAATAGGGACCATGAGGAGGAGTTGGGTCATGGTCTCCTAATAGATCCAAAGCCTGATCCATTAATGATAATCCAATCCACTAAAGGATTATCATTGAACTACCGCACCAACCCCCATAATAAATATGGGCTCCACCATATTATGTGTACATAATCTCCCCGTATTTAAGATCTCGCATGTTCTTAATTAATTAAATTACTGACAATTTAATTAATTAATATATAACTCCATGAGTAGTACCACTCAACCTTATCATCATATCAGACCAAGTTCACCTGCAGGATTAAATGATGAACTTTATGAGCTCCTCAAGGGGACATCAACATCCTACCGCATTAGGACACGGTTTCCTTCTATAATGAATGACACACCATGTAGATAATATTATTTCACAATTTACTGGGCCTATCGATTTAACAAATAAATCTCATCCATTGATAAATCAAAGAAATAGATATTAAGTACAAGTGCCCATTATTATATCGGGATTAAGAGCATGTACACCATAATATCTGAGGTCTAATTCAATTATATAGTCAGTATAAATTTAATCACCTCTATATCGATCCTGTTCAATACACACAAAGTGTACTAGTGTAATTCAATGATCAAGATAGACCAATATCAAATTACACTACAACCATGCTAATGGTTTGTCTAAAACCATCTCGGTTGTGAGCCTCTACTTATACCCTATAAGGGACTGATAACACGATCTTCTATGTGGCACCACACACCATGTTATCTATAATGTAAAGTATCAGACAATATGTACACATATAATGAATATAAAATGCAAACAATGATCATGTGATTCTCATTCCAAAATATAGATGTTCATACAAAAGCTAAGCTTTTAGTATACATCCTAACAAGGTTCCTATAGGAAGACCTTGTTCTAAACCATAAGGTTGGATCACCCATTATTTGGTCAGTTGGGTGATTTAGTCTGGGTTTCTTAGATTTCCTAGAACTTGGTTCAACCTCAGGTCCAGCTGGTAGGTTTTGGGTTGGAACAGGTTCAACAATTTGTGTTGGTTCAGTTATTAGTTCAATTACTAGTTCAATCATTGATTCAATTGTGGGTTCAATCATTGATTCAATTGTTGGTTCAATTGTTAGTTCAATTGTTAGTTCAATTTTGTCTTGATCTTGATTTGAAGTAGTTGTATTTGACGAATTGGTTAAGTTAATTGAGTTGGGTTTTGTTATGGTTTCTTCGTCAAATATAACATTCGTGGTTTCTTCAATTTTAAGGGTATGTTTGTTATAGACTCTATATGCCCAACTCGTGGTTGAGTATCCTACTAAAATTCCTGGGTTTGATTTTGATTAAAATTTTTCTAGGTAGTCTTTTGTATTTAGGATATGTACTTTACACCTAAACACCATTAGATAATAGAAGTTGGGTATTTTATGATAATAGATTTCATAAGGTGTTTTATCGTGTCTTTTATTTATTAGAACCGTATTATGAATATAACAGGCGGTGTTAATTGCTTTTGCCCAGAATTGATATTTGGTTAAGCTATATTCGTTGAGCATGGTCCTAGCGGCTTCTTGAAGGGTTCTATTTTTCCTTTCAACTATCCCATTTTGTTGGGGGGTTCTTGTGAAATTCATGAATGTAGCCATTTATTTTACATAATTCATTAAACTTTTTTTTTCAAATTCTCTCCCATGATCACTTCTTATTCATTTAATTTGAGTATCTTTTTGATTTTCTAGTATTTTACATAAGTTGTTAAATGATTCAAATGTTTCATCTTTGGTTTTTAAAAACCTAACCCAGGTAAATCTAGAATAATCATCAATAATTAATAAGCAGTATCGATTTTCGCTTAGTGACTGGCTCCATGAGAATTAAATAGGTCTAAGTGTAGGAGCTCAAGTGTAGCTTGGGTTAAGTCGGATTGGGTTGATTTATGGGTTGATTTTGTTTGTTTACCTTGTTGACATGGGTTACAGCTTGAATTTTTAAAGTTTTTAATTTTAGGAATTCCCTTAACTAGTCCGTTTTGACTTAATTTAGAAATTAATTTTGTCTGAGTATGACCTAGTCTTCTATGCCAAAGGTTAGTTTCTTCTAGTTGGTCAGAAGACACTTAGGTGTTGATGGTAGATTAATAGTATAGATATTATTTTTTCTTATTCCCTTAAAGGTTATTTCTGAGTCATGTAAGTTTCTAATAAGGCAGTCAGAGTTGGTGAAGGTGACTACATAACCAGTATCACATAACTGACTAATGCTAAGCAAGTTAAACTTAAAATTATCAACCAATAAAACCATTTTGATAATAAAATCAGAATTTAATTCAATATTACCTGACCCAATTACCTTAAGTGTGACATTGTTGCCAAATGCCACTCAGCCTAGGTTTTTGTACTTGATTTTAGTGAACTTTAATTTATCCCCAGTCATATGTCTAGAGCATCTACTATCCAACATCCACTGGTCCAAACCATTATGTTCCTACACATAACGTATTCTGATTTGAATCCATTTATGTAGAGGTGTAAGGATAGATTGATTGAATTTCACTGCCTAGTCTGTCTCACCCAATCTGGGTTATCAGTCATGTTCTTTCAAAATGTTAAGTTAAAATTTTGAAAATATTAAGTTAAAATTTTGAAAATGTTAAGTTAAATTTTTAAAAATATTAAGTTAAAATTTTGAGAATATTAAGTTAAATATTTGGATTTGATTAAATGTATATTAAGGGTAAAATTAATTGAGTTGGTTGGATTGGACTACATTATTATGTCCTAAACATCTCATCCATTTCTAAGTGACAAAACTTGTATCCTTATCTATTTTGTAAGATGCATTAATTTTATCTTGGTTTTATGTTAACACTATGATTTAATTGAAACTTGTGTTAGATTTAGGTTTAACAATTAATAAGTTGAAAATAAATATCGATAATTAGCTTCTAGGTCTTGGCGAGGCACAGAGGCCTTCTTTGGCCATAGCCTTATTGGATCATCAACCCTTTCCTAGACAAAGCCTTTTATAGAAATTTTATTCTCAAATTACTTATTGAAAACCCTGGTCTAACTAGTTGAGGATTTGGCAAGGTAGCTTCGGTTAGTTTCACCTGACTAATAGGACCAAATAGGATATGCCTTACCCTACCTGACTTTTTAGACAAGTTTCTCTAACATACTATCATCTCGCCCTACTTAATACTAGATTGTGCAAGTTTCAATTAAGTCAGATCCTTATCTAACTGTTCCTAAGTCTAAGCATAATATTTTGCAGAAATGAAATAATAAGCATCAAACAAAAAAAACCAAGAATAATTTAATTAACTATAAAAATGGTTTTTATATTGGCTCCCCTTGGACTAAAGCCTCGGTATGGGTTAGGCAAGATGTGAATCTTGTCCTTGGGAATCCAATATTAGTTTGGTCTGGCTTGATTTGTCAATCATAATTTCGGGACCCATGCTTGAACTCAGGTTCTACTTGGGTTCAACATAGAGTAGTAAGATCTATATCGTGAGTTGGTTCGATAACCAAGTCCGGATCAGTTTAGAACTGATTTTTTTTTCCAAGAATAATGTCAAGACTCTTGGAACCCAAGGAAAATTGTTCCAATGAACTCTAAGTTCCTTTACCTGAGATTTCAAGGAGCAATTCTCCTCCTCAAGTTTTTAGACTTGAGTGGAGGTTCCTTCCTGAACTGGTTCAGTTAAGGAGCTAGAGTTGACTCCCTCTTTCAGGATTTTGACTTCCTATCGGAGCGATTCGACCCGAACGTTGGTTTTGGCCAACTTACGAGACAGATAAGAAATTAAATCATAAAGTTGATATTCGAGATAACCTCTTACCGTTATTTGTCTGTCTTCCGAAATTGCGAGTCTTCCAGTTCCGACGTTTTCTTCCGATTCCGATTCCGATTCGGTGTCAAGATTTTCCGAAGCAATCAGCGCGAGGAGGTTGGCGTGTGGTACTTCTTCTTCTTCTTCTGAAGATGATTCATCCCACGTAGTTTTGAGAGCCTTCTTCCTCCAGTTCTTCTTGTTTTCCTTCAAGTTGGGACACTCCGATTTGTAGTGACCCTTCTTGTTGCACCCATAACAGGTTACTTCACTTTTGGCTTTTTGGCTGGTAGAAGGTTCAGTTGGATCATCTTTTTGTTAGTTCGCCTTCTTCTTCTTTCTTTGGCCCTTGATCATTTTGTAGTGACTCTGGGCCATCTGGACTAGCTCTAGATAATCGATTTCGTCTTCGTCAGAATCTGAGTCAGAATCTGACTCGGGTATCGGTTGCATCTTTTTCTTCTTTTTCTTTGCAGGGACTTTGCCTGCAAAAAGAGCTAACCCCTTCTCGACCTATGAAGCGTTAGTCTATTCATGGAGTTCTAACTCAGAAAAAAGTTTATCTAACTTAATATTTGAAAGGTTCCTAGAAACCTTGTAAGCATCTACCATTATGCCCACAATGAATTTCATGGGAACGAGTTTAGGGTATACCTGAAGAGATCATGGTTTTCTACCTTGTGACCTATCGTGTGCAAACCGCTCATTAGTTCTTGGATCCTCGCATGAAGATGTGCAACTATTTCACCGTCTTGCATTTTGATCGTATACAACTTGTTGATGAGGAGATCTCGCTTACTGATCCTTGTGTCCGATGTGCCTTCATGCAGCTCGATCAATTATTCCATAATTCTTTAGCGTTGTTGAACAGGCCGACGCGGTTGAGTTCTTCATTCGTCAGTCCACACTAGAGGGTCTGAGTGGCTTTTGCGTCTGCTTCTATCTTTTTCTTGAGTGAAGAGTCCTGCTCAAAGTATCCTTGAACTTTTCCTTGAGAGTTCTTCGTGATCTCCAGTCCAGACTGGATAATGATCCACATTTCCATCTAAGTTTTTAGGTAGACCTCCATTCTTCTCTTCCAGTAGGAGAAATCTTCTCCGGAGAACAGAGGAGGGTGAGCGGTGTTGTAGCCTTCTTGCATGGTCATTTAATATTCCTGAAAAATAAAGAAAACAATAATCTTGTTCCAAGACTTTGTCTTGGATTAGTAGTGCGGTATAAAAAAGAGTAAACTAAAAATAATTCGAGCGGTGTTGCACAAACCTCGAAGAATGAGGATTTATTTTAAATGAACGAAAAAAAAATATTCCGAAAAACTGCTCAGTTGGCGGTTTCACTAAGGTTGAGCAACCCGCTCCGATACCACTTGTAGGATTATTGTAATTAATAGACCGGGGGGGGGGGGAGGAATAGCGATTACTAAAAATTTTTGGAATAATCAGAAAACACAGCCGAATAATAATAAAAAATAATGCTAACACTTTTCTTTTTTACTTAGTTCGAAGTCTTTAACGGCTCCTACTCCAAGGCCCACGATCCTTGACAGTTTTCGTTGGGCAATTCTATAAGTTGAGTAAATGTTACAAATATGTAAGTCAAATACAGAATTTAAATAACGAATTTAAATTATACCGATGACACCAGAATGGTCGCAGAGCATCTTGGGTGGTGTGTCGTTGATCTTGATTGTTGGTGGCGCGGAAAAACTCGAGCACGGAAGAGAGTCAGAGAGCGTTTGGAGTGCTTGAGTTGCAAGAAAGCTTTTCTACGTTGATGTGAATTGATGTTCGAAAGCAAAGGGGTGAAGCCCCTTATATACACTGTTCTCGGACGCCTGAGCCTTATTGGGTGCCTGCCACGTGTAGCGAATCGGGCGCGTGCTTATCTGCAAACTAGGCCAAACCTCTATCCTTCGATCTTGGGCGCCTGGGACCCTTGAGGTGCTTGATGGCTCACGGGCGCCTGAGTTGCTGACATGGAAACCTGCCAGCTCAGCTGAACTCACTCGTTGGAAACACCTCATGACAGGCGCCTGGTCTCTCGGACTCCTGAACCCTTTCAGGAGCCTGGTTCACTCCTGCAACCAGGGTTAGTCCAAGAATAATATAACAAGAATAATAAGTGTATGATTAACAGTCGAAGCTGTCTTGGTTCTGACTTTGGATTTCAAAATGAAACTCTAGGTCAAACGGATGCCTACTGTTCCCTCTTCAGGGGAATGTGTCCTCACCTACTCCTCTAAGGAGAAGTTACCTTTTGCCAATTGGCTCCTCCGATTGGACTTTTGCTCGACCTCCGAGACTGCCGAATCTATAGACGTTCATACCTCGATCTGCCTCTATTTCTATCCAAAATCCTCGCTTAGGTAAGTCCTGCCCAATCTTCCGGATCAAGACTTTGTTGCCCAGTCCACGACTAAGACTTCTTGCCCAACCCTTGGCCAGGTCTTCTTACCTAGTTCTTGACCAGGACTTCTTGCTCAACCCTGCAGGTCAAGACTTAGTGCCTAGGTGAACTAGGACTTTCCTACACACTTGGTAAATCCATTAGATCACAATACAAAATTAACTTTGAACCCTTTGTCATTATCTAAACCAGGTTCGATCTGGTGCTTCCGGCACCAATACTTTTCCTGATAATTCTAAGGATAATGAGGAAATCTTAATTAATAATATTACTGTTAATTATGATAACTCTGAGAATAATGATGAAATTATTACTGATAAATCTAGTATTTCTGAAAATTATAGTGATGATAATAGTCAACTCTTAATTAATAATTCTACCTATTTTGAAGATAATTATACAATTTCTGATTATAACTCTGAAGATGAAGACGAAGATGAAGATGAAGATGAATTTATTAAAATTAAAGCTATATTTAATAAGACTTACAAGAATTCAAATAAAGCAGAAGTATTAAACAAACTAGAAAACTTAAATACAAAAGAAATAATAGATAAATCAAAGATTTTTGAATTAATAGAAATGATGCAACCAGACCCAAAATTGATAATAATTTACCCCTTAATTAATTCTTAATAATTTAAACTCTAATTAATTTTTAATAATTTAAACACTAATTAATTCATAATAATTTAAACCTTAATTAATTCTTAATAATTTAAACCTTAATTAATTTTTAATAATTTAAACCTTAATTAATTCTTAATAATTTAAACCTTAATTAATTCATAATAATTTAAATCTTAATTAATTGTTAATAATAATAACTTTAATTAATTCTTAATAATTTATACTCTAATTAATTCTTAATAATTTAAACTTTAATTAATTCTTAATAATTTAAACTCTAATTAATTCTTAATAATTTAAACTCTAATAATTCTTAACAAATTAATCCTCAATTAATTCTTAACTAATTAATCCTTAATTAATTTTTAACTAATTAATTTTTAACTAATTAATCTTTAATTAATTCTACAACTTAAATTTGTATTAACTCATAATCTTAATTAATTAACGATTTAACTTTAATCCTTAATTCAAGGAAATCCATGAACTAAAGTCTAATTAATTTCCTTTAATTGTGAAACTAAAAAAATCCTACTCAACCGAAATAGTCAACTTAATAATAATAAATATATCAAAGTGGATTGACGTATTCGCGGGACGAGAATTTGATACATTATTAGAAACCTAATAAAAATGATTTGACCTGATTGACTCATACATAAATGTCATGCTCATGCATCTGTCGATTTTTTAGTATATATCTATCATGTCATTCATGCTAGTTTATTTTCTGCTTAACTTAGAATGACTATATAGAAAAAAGATTGATTAATACATGCCTAACCTAGTACCAGGGTGGGCACGAGATTATAGTACGTTAGGGAAGCTTGGTCTAGGAAGACAGGAAGGGTAAGGAGTACCCGACTTGATCGTGTTGGATCGAGAGAACCGATAGAGGGGGGGTGAATATCGGAAAGCGTTCGGATTTAAGATAGAGAGTTTGCACAGCGGAAGATTAAAAGCAAAACACGCAAACACAATTATTTTTACTTGGTTCGGAGCCTAGGTCGACTCCTACTTCAAGGCCCATGGTCGTTGACCGTTTTCTGCAGGCAATTCTATAAGTGCGCGAAAAACAGTTTACAGGAATTTTACAATTGCAGTATAGTAAACTTAAAGAAAAATTGCTCTTCGTTACCAACGTCCAATGTAGATTGAATCATGGAGCGGAGGGACGTCGTCGGCTCGAGTTGGGAGGATTCTGGAGCAGTGCGCGGGAGCAGAAGAGCGTAGATGCGTTGAAGAAATCGTTGTTCTGAGCCTTGGGGTCGAGGACCCTTTATATATCCCTGGGGGCGCCCGGATCATCAGGGGCGCCCCCCCCATGTGTCAGTCGATCCGGTAATTGCTCGGTCAACTTCTGATCCCTTTAAATTCGGGATCAGCTTTGATCGGGGCGCCCGTATTGACCGGGTCAAGCTTTCATCTGTTGGCTTCGAGGGGAGCTGCTTCGGTAGTTGGCGCTGGGGGCGCCCGCAGCATGCGGGGCGCCCGGAGCGATGGGGGCACCCGGAGCATCCGGGGCACCCCGACAGTCAGTTGTCGAAGCAGAGTTTGCTCCTGCTGGTTGGTCTTCACCTTGGGGGCGCCCGGAACATCCGGGGCACCCTGCTCAGCTTCTGCCTCACTCCTTTGAGGCTCTCTGAGCTGCATACACTCAGTCCTTCGGTCCTGCATCCAGGGTTAGTCCAAAAAGCAGTAACATATTAATTTTTATACAGCCTTAGCTGTCTTGGTTCTGACTTTGGGTCTCCAAAATGGAGCCCTAGGTCGAACCGACGCCTATTGTTCCCTCGACGGGGAACGCGTCCTCACCTACTCCTCTCGGGAGAATGTACCTGATGCCAACCGCTCCTCTGGTTGGACTTTTGCCTCGCGGTCCTTCGCCAGGTCTTGGATGTCGAGCTGTCCTTCTCCCGGTGCCTAGCATTCCTTCGCTAGGGCTTCAATCCCAAGCTGTCCTTCGCCTGGCGCCTAGCAGTCCTTCGCTAGAGCTTTTTACCCTGTCATTCCTTCGCCAGTGCCTAACAGTCCTTTGCTAGGGCTTTGTACCCTGGCATTCCTTCGCCAGTGCCTAGTATTCCTTCACTAGGGCTTTTTACCCTGGCATTCCTTCGCCAATGCCTAGCATTCCTTCGCTAGGGCTTTTTATTACCCTGCACACTAGTGTAACATTGTTAGATAACAAGTGAGACTTAACTTTTGAACCCTGTTGCCATTATCAAAACACAGGTTTGACTTGGGTGCTTTCTGCACCAATAATCTCGCCCTTTTTGATTTATGGCAACCCTAGTTCAAAAAGTTAAGTTTAATCAATGCATGTAAAAACATTAAATTTTGTTCCCTCCCCTTGGAAGGACTCTCCCCCTAGATTTTTCAAAAAATTCGTGGGGTTCTAAGTTTAAGGAAAAAAAATTTTTACTTAGAATTTTTCAACAGAAGCCTTTTGTATTTTCAAAAATAATTTTTGCACTTTTGAAAACTTAAGTTTAGGTACTTGGAAATCTTTTGACAACTTAATTTTTAAAAGTACATAGAAGATTTTTTGGTAGCATGAGTTTAGAGTACTTAGAAAAATTTTGAAGCCTTAAGTTTTAAAGTACTCAAAAGTTTTTGAAAGCTTTAACTTAAGTACTTAGTAAGATTAAAAAAAGTTAAGTACTTAGTAAATTTTTGACAAACTCTAGTACTTAGTAAGTTTTTGAGAAGCATAAGTACTTGGAAAATTTTGAAAGGCTTAAGTACTTAGAAAATTAAAAGCTTAAGTACTTAGAAATTTTTTTTGAAAAGCTTAAGTACTTAGAAAATTTTTGAAAAGCTTAAGTACTTAGAAAATTTTTGAAAAGCTTAAGTACTTAGAAGATTTTGAAAGGCTTAAGTACTTAGAAAATTAAAAGCTTAAGTACTTAGAAAATTTTGAAAAGCTTAAGTACCTTTTTGAATATGGGATAGATTTTGAAATTTTGAGAGACAGACAAAAATAAAAAATTTTAAATTCTATCCTTTCTTATCTCTCCCCCTTTGCCATATATCAAAAATAGATAAATATAGCAGAAATTAAATTGCATAAAGGAAATAACTTTCATAAAGGAAAATATTTGCATGATTTTGTTGTACTAAACCAATTCATGATAAGACTTAAACCAAATCAGTTGATTTTCTCTTGTAGGGACCTGTCTAACCCATTTAGCTACTTACTAACTGTTATAAGCAGTAGTTTTTGCTAGGGTTAGTCAAGTTAAGTGTTTCTGTTCAAGTTAGATTTTCTAAACTTGACACTAAACTTAATTGTTGTGTAAGTTGTATTTAGTGCCCCAATTACTGCAGATGCACTGACTTAAAGCATCTTGAATTAAGGCAAAGACCTAAGCATCTCAACCCTTTCTAGGTTATCAATCAAAAGTACCCTAAGGTGCGTGTGAGATGCTAACTTCTAAATCTATAGGTGCATGCAGTTCTAGGGTTAGGGCCTAGGCTAAGTCCATTTGCGAAAAAGCCCTAGTTTTGAAAGGGGGTAGTTTTGAAATAAAACTAAGTCGAGAGAAAAAAAATTTTAAAAACTGATTTTGAAATTAGGTAAAACAGTTTTTCAAATTCTTTTAGAAACTAATTTTTAAATTAAGTAAAGCAGAAAAAAAAATCAAAAGTAGAGTTAATCTATTCTACAGAGCACAATCCTAACTGCCTTCTTAGTGAGCTGAACACAGACTCAGGTAAGGGTTTTATGAATATATCAGCTAAGTTGGATTTTGAGTCTATATGCTTAAGTACTATCTCACCCCTGGCTACATGGTCTCTTACGAAGTGATGTTTAACTTCTATGTGTTTTGTTCTGGAATGTTGGATTGGGTTCTTAGTTAGATTTATTGAACTTATATTGTCAATAAATACTTGAGTTTGGGTGTAGTTGAGCTGGAAGTCCATAAGAGTGTGCATCATCCATAAAAGTTGTGCTACACACTCTCCTAAGGCTACATACTCAGCTTCAGTTGTGGACAGAGCTACACAGTGTTGTTTTTGTTGGTGCAGAATGCACCAAAGTCAAACCTGTGTTTTGATAATGGCAATAGAGGTCAAAAGTTAAGTCTTACTTGTGTTTCTAACAAGTTACTCTAGTGTGCAGAGATAAAGTCCTAGCGAAGGACTGCTAGGCAACTGGCGAAGGACTGCCAGTAGTAAAGTCCTAGCAAAGGACTGCTAGGCAACTGGCGAAGGACTGCCAGTAGCAAAGCCCTAGCAAAGGACTGCTAGGCAACTGGCGAAGGACAGCCAGTATCCAAGCCCTAGCGAAGGACTGCTAGTCAACTGGTGAAGGACAGGCTGTATCCAAGCCCTAGCGAAGGACTGCTAGGCACCTGGCGAAGGACTGCCAGCAACCAAGCCCTAGCGAAGGACTGCTAGGCAACTGGCGAAGGACTGCCAGCATCCAAGACCTAGCGAAGGATTGCTAGGCGCCAGGACAAGGACAGCCTGGGACTGAAGCCCTAGCGAAGGAATGCTAGGCACCGAGCGAAGGGCAGCTCGGCATCCAAGACCTGACAAAGGACCGTCAGACAAAAGTCCAACCAGAGGAACGGTTGGCATCAGGTAAACTCTCCCGAGAGGAGTAGGTGAGGACGCGTTCCCCGTCGAGGGAACAGTAGGTGTCGGTTCGACCTAGGGCTCCATTTTGGAGACCAAAGTCAGAACCAAGACAGCTAAAACTGTATAAATAAATATTTTATTGTTGCATTGTGTTTTGGACTAACCCTGGATGCAGGACCGAAGGAACGTGTGTCTGCAGCTCAGAAAGCCTCAAAGGAGAGAGGCAATGGCTGAGTAGGGTGCCCGGAGTGTCCCGGGCGCCCCCAAGGTGCATACAAAACAAGTAAAGAGAAAAAGGGTTCGAATAGATGCTGGGCCGGGCGCCCCCGTGCTCCCGGGCGCCCCCGCTGCTCCCGGGCGCCCCCAGCGTTCCGGGCGCCCCCATGCGCATGCCTCGAACCAGAAGCCATCGAAGCCAAGCAGATAACGCTTGACCCGGTCAATCCGGGCGCCCCGAGCGCTCCGGGCGCCCCGGTCAAAGCGGATCCAGAGGATAGACGCTGACCGAGACCTTTGCGGATCAAAGGCCACGTGGGGGGCGCCCCCGACGTCTCGGGCGCCCCCTGGCCCTATATAAAGGGCCCTCGACCAAGGCTTCCAATCATCAATTCTTTCAACGCCTCAAAGCTCTTCTACGCTCGTGCCTTGCTCCGGAAACACTCCAACTCGAGCTGACGACGTCCCGCTGCCCCAAAAAAGTCAATACACTCCGGACGTCGGTAACGAAGAGCACAATTCTTTATTATTATTTTCGTGCACTTACTTTGTAACCAAATTCTGTAACTATTATTGCGCTTCATATATAATTGCCCAAAGTAAACGGTCAACGACCGTGGGCCTTGGAGTAGGAGTCGACACAGGCTCCGAACCAAGTAAAATCGACTGTGTCTCTGTGTTGTGTTTATTTTTTACTTCCGCTGTGCAATTGCTCTTTACGAAATTCCGAACGATTTCCGATATTCACCCCCCCTCTATCGGTTTTCTCGATCCAACAAGTGGTATCAGAGCGGGGAAGTTCAAACTTGGTGCAACCACTAGTTTGAAATTTTTTTTTTCGGATTTTCTTTATTTCTTATTCTCATTCGAATTTTTTTTAAATTTTTTTTTATTCTTCTTATCCCGCACTACTAATCCAAGACCAAGTTTTGGGACATTTTCTTGTTAGTTTTCTTTTACAGATCAAATGGCCATGCAAGAGGGATTTAGCACCGCCAGACCTCCACTCTTCAGTGGAGAAGACTTTTCCTACTGGAAAAGTCGTATAGAGGTCCACCTGAAAACTCAAGTGGACATGTGGATCATTATCCAGTCCGGTCTGGAGATCCCCAGAAACGCCGAAGGACTTCCTCAAAGCTACTCTGAATGGGACAACGCCCTAAAACGCAAGATAGAAGCCGACGCAAAAGCAACTCAGACGCTTCAATGCGGATTGACGAAAGAGGAGCTGAACCGCGTGGGCCCCTTCAACAGTGCGAAAGAGCTCTGGGAAAAACTGATCGAGCTACACGAAGGGACATCAGATACTCGAATCAGTAAGAGGGATCTACTACTGAACAAACTCTACACCATCAAGATAGCCGACAATGAAACTGCAGCGCAGCTCCACGCACGAATCCAAGAGTTAATGAACGGTCTTCACACAATAGGTCACAAGGTTGAAAACCGTGACTTAATAAGATATGCCTTAAACGCGTTCCCTAGAAACACCTTGTGGGCATCTATGGTAGATGCATACAAGGTCTCAAGGGATCTTTCAAAAATAAAATTAGATGAATTATTTTCTAAACTAGAACTGCACGAACAAACTAACACCAATATGGTCGAGAAAGGTATTGCTTTTGTTGCAGGTAAAACTCTAAGGACAACGAAGAAGAAGCCTGAACCGGAACCCGAGTCTAACTCAGACTCAGAAGATGAAGAAGGAGATCAAACGAAGCTGGTCCGACTAGCCCGAAGCTACTACAAGGAGCTGAAGAACCGAACTAACAAACGGAAAATCAGCCGAAGAAAGGACGAACCAGCTGAACCCGTAAGTGATAAAAACAAGCCCAACGTAACCTGCTACGAGTGCAAGAAAAAGGGCCACTACAAGACAGAATGCCCAAACTTAAAGGAAGTCAAAAAGACAAGAAGAAAGAAGGCGCTCCAAGCAACCTGAGACGAGTCTTCCTCGGAGGAAGAAGAAGAAGCACCCCAATCAAACCTACTAGCTCTGACCGCCTCAGAAAAAGTCGAGACTGAGTCCGAATCAGAACAGGACGACGGCGAGCTGACATTTACAGAAGACGGCGAAATTAAGGTAACTGGTTTTAATGGATGTCAATTAACTGAATTAATTTCATTTCTTTCTCGAGATTTGGCAAAAGCCAAACTTCGAGTCGAATCCCTCCGACAGGAAGTAAAACTCCTGAAAGAGGGAGCTGACTCTAAACCCTTAATCGAGAAGGTTCAGGAAGGAACTCCTACTCAAGTTGAAAAACTTGAAAAGGAGAACTCCTCCCTGAAAACTCAGGTTAAGGATCTTAGATCAGCTTTAGAACGATTTACATCTGGTTCCAAGAGTCTTGACATGATCCTTGGAAAATAGAAATCAGTTCTAAATCGATCCGGACTGGGCTATAGAACCAAATCCCGGCAAAGATCTTACCTTGCTGTACTGAATCAGTCCAGAGGTAAAATTCAGGCATGGGATCAAATCAGTATTGGATCCCCAAGGACAAGATTCACATCTTGCCTAACCATCACCGTGGCTTTAGTCCAGGGGGAGCCAAACTGAAAACAATATTCATTATTAGATAAATAATTTTAATTCTTGATTGCAATTGCTTGTTTGATTGTTTATTTTCTGCAATTTACCATGCTTAGATTTAGGAATGGTTAGCTAAGGACTAAACAAACTTAACTGAAACTTGACAACATAGTATTGGGTGGAGGTGAGATGATAGTACGTTAGGGAAACCAACTTTAATAAGATCAAGTTTACTTGGTCTCTTTAGACTGGCGGAACTAGCCGAAGCTACCGATCCAAAACCCAAACTAGTTAGACCAGAAATTTTTCAAAGAATAATTTTGAAAATGCAATTTCATTAAAAGGCTTTGTCAATGAAAGGGTGGATGGTCCCATAAGGCTACGGCCAAAGAAGACCTAGTGCCTCGCCAAGACCTGGAAGCCAATTTTTGAAATTCAAATTCAAATTAATTTTTGTCAAATTCGAATCTAACACAAAATTTCAGTTATTTGTAGATTTAAACATCTTTTCAAGAATTTAATTGTTTTCAAAATTAATCAAAATTTTTAAAATAATCTTAACTATCAAAACCTGTCTCACGAAACCAATAAGGCTAACGTGATTGAAAACCCTAGATTCTGGGTGAGACGGTAGGATTAAGACTCAATTGAAAATTCTTTTAATACCCATAGGATGAGATAATCTTGTATTTGTCAAACCATGGTCAACATATTCAAACCATGGTCAACGTAGTCAAACCATGGTCAAAGCAGTCAAACCATGGTTAACATAGTCAAATCAAGGTAAAGGTGGTCAAAGCATGATTAACACGGTCAAACCACAGTCAAAACAGTCAAATCAATTCAAACCATGGTCAAACCGATTAAACCATGGTTAAAAGTAGACAAGACTAAAAATTTGTCTTTACCTACCCTATTCCGGGCGCTCGGAACCACGCGGGCGCCCCCTACCCCAACTTTTCTTACACCCTAGGCAAAAAGCTGTTCTTGCTTTTGACAAGGGCGCCCGGAACCACGCGGGCGCCTCCATCACCTCCAATGCAGCAAAAGATGCAAAAGCTCTCTGTTGAGGGCGCCCGGGCTGTTCCGGGCGCCCCCAACCAGTCCTTTACACTGCCTTTGGCAGCAACCCTGACCAGGGCGCCCGGAAGCTCCCGAGCGCCCCCATTGAACTCTCTATATAAGGCACCCGAACCTCCTTCACTTCCCACACCAAAATCAACCTCCTTCTCCACTTCTTTCTATTCAAGAAGATCTTGCAAGTCCTCATTCTCAACTATGCCTCCCCGAGCCGTCCGGTATGATTATTGTTATTGTTATTGCATTTAAATTAATTTTCTCATGCAATATCTTTATTCTTCCTTTAATTTCCTTAACTTAGAAGACGCCGACCAAACCCGGCCAACCCCGGTGCCGAACCTAGTCCGGACCCTAGATTTCCTAACCTAGAGTTATGTAATAGGTTTGCACAAACTATCTACAAGCCTATTAAAACGAGTTATCTCAATAAGCACTTTTTTACCCAATCATGCCCTGTCGCCATGAACATCATCAACTTCTATCAATTGGACAATCTTGTCTTCTGTACGCATACCATTAATGAATCTTTATGCGCAGAATTTTACAATAATATAATTCGACAAGATAATCGTATGTTTCACACCACTGTCCAAGGGATTCCTTTAACTATAACCCCGACTTTATTGAACCGATTCCTAGGACTGCGACCATCTCAGTCCACATTCTGCTGTTATCCTCCTAGGAACCCCCCATTTGATCCTCCCTACTCAAAGATTACCCTAGATACCATTCACTCCTATTTCTATAGGGCAGACCTCCCAGCAAATAAACGCTTCCAAGCTGTTGAACTTCAGGCCCAGAACTATGCCTTGTATAGAGTTCTGGTGCGCTGTATCTTACCACTCTCCACCAGAGACCTTGGGACTATGCGACCCTTTCATGCTTTCCTTCTTTATGCCCTAGTCCATCACCTTGACCTAGACATTGGACTCCATATGTTTCATACCATTCTGCATGCGTCCAGTGTCACGACCCAGGGACGAGTACGCACACCATATTGCCACATCATCACATCCCTCCTTCATCACCACGGTCGTGACATTACCGTTGGTGAAATTACCGCTATGACCGACTTTGACGAAATAGGATTTAGGAACTTTTCGTTAGCAGGTCTAGAGGTGTCGGCCACCGGGGTTCTTAGTTGGAGACGACAGCAGGCCGGAGCACCAGTCGACTCAGACGAGGAGGTCGAAGTCGACATTGGAGACATAGCTGCAGCAGCCCGAGCACACATCGACGAGCCCGCTCCACCAACATTCTACCAGAGAGTGACACAATTAGACATAAAGGTTCAGAGTCTTCGAGAGGAGGTCGAAGCCTACCACCTAGAGCAGATGGAAGCTCGTCGAGCTGATCGAGAAGTGGCTGACGCACGATACATAGAGATGATGGCACGATTTGATGCATGGCAGCTTGGCCCCTCTGATCATCCCGGTCCTTCATCTTAGATTCACTTAGCATTGTACCTATTTGACTACCCCTACTCAGTAGGGTTGACTAGTGTTTGACTATATGACTTATGTTGAACCTTGAATACCTGCTTTATTCTCTGTTGACCAGTCTATGAGTATTTGTTCTGTTTGTAGTTAGGATTGTGCTCTGTAGAATAGATTAATGTTTTTTTTTGAATTTGAAAAACTGTTTTACTTAATTTCAAAATCAGTTTTCATTTTCGACTTAGTTTTATTTATATTTCAAAACTACCCCCTTCAAAAATTAGGGCTTTTTCGAAAATGGACTTAGCCTAGGCCCTAACCCTAGAACTGCATGCACCTATAGACTTAGAAGCCAGCATCTCACAAGCACCTTAGGGTACTTTTTGAGTGATAACCTAGAAAGGGTTGAGATGCTTAGGTCTTTGCCTTAATTCAAGATGCTTTAAGTCAGTGCATCTGCAGTAATTGGGGCACTAAATACAACTTATACAGCAATCAAGTTAAGTGTCAAGTTTAGAAAATCTAACTTGAACAGAAACACTTAATTTGACTAACCCTAGCAAAAACTACTGTTTATAACAGTTAGTAAGTAGCTAATTGGGTTAGACAGGTCCCTATAGAGAAAATTGAATGATTGTGGTTTAAGTTTAATTATGATTTGGTTCAGTACAGCAAAATCTTACTTATTTCCATTATTTCTGGTATATTTATTTGTTTTGATATATGGCAAAGGGGGAGAGATAGGAAAGGAGAGAGTAAAATTAATTTTCTTTATTTAAAAAGTTTTCAAATTTTAATTTTCTTAACTCTATCCTTTATTCAAAAAGTATTCAAAAGTTTTTCTTTATTCAAAACTATTTTGAAAAATACTTAAGCTTTCAAAATTTTGCTAAGTATTCAAGCCTTTCAAATTTTTACTTAAGCTTTCAAAATTTTGCTAAGTATTCAAGTCTTTCAAAATTTTTACTTAAGCTTTCAAAATTTTGCTAAGTACTCAAGTCATTCAAAATTTTATAACTTAAGCTTGTCAAAAGTTTTAAACTTTTATAAAGTACCTTAAGCTTAAGATTCTCAAAACTGGTTAAGTACAATGTTATTAAGTACTTAAGTTTTCCAAAAGTACTGTATTAAGTTTTCAAAATTATTAAGTACTTAAGTTTTTTTTAATCATCCTACTAAAGTACTTAAGCTAACACTTTGAGTACCTTGAAACTTAAAGCCTCAAACTTTTTAAGTACTCAAAAATCTTGTTTCAAAAATCTTCCTATATACTTTTAACTTAAGATTCCTAAGTACCTAAAACTTAAGTTTTCAAAGTACAAGTAAAATTTTTTTAACCCCATGAATTTTTGAAAAATCTAGGGGGAGATTCCTTCCAGGGGGAGGGAACAAAGTTTAACATTTTTTCATGCTTGCTTAAACTTAACTTTTTGAACTAAGGTTGCCATAAATCAAAAAGGGGGAGATTGTTGGTGCAGAATGCACCAAAGTCAAACCTGTGTTTTGATAATGGCAACAGAGGTCAAAAGTTAAGTCTTACTTGTGTTTCTAAAAAGTTACTCTAGTGTGAAGAGATAAAGTCCTAGCGAAGGACTGCTAGGCAACTGGCGAAGGACTGCCAGTAGTAAAGTCCTAGCGAAGGACTGCTAGGCAACTGGCGAAGGACTGCCAGTAGCAAAGCCCTAACAAAGGACTGCTAGGCAACTGGCGAAGGACAGCCAGTATCCAAGCCCTAGCGAAGGACTGCTAGGCAACTGGCGAAGGACAGCCAGTATCCAAGCCCTAGCGAAGGACTGCTAGGCACCTGGCGAAGGACTGCCAGCAACCAAGCCCTAGCGAAGGACTGCTAGGCAACTGGCGAAGGACTGCCAGCATCCAAGACCTAGCGAAGGACTGCTAGGCACCAGGACAAGGACAGCCTGGGACTGAAGCCCTAGCGAAGGAATGCTAGGCACCGAGCGAAGGGCAGCTCGGCATCCAAGACCTGACAAAGGACCGTCAGACAAAAGTCCAACCAGAGGAACGATTGGCATCAGGTAAACTCTCCCGAGAGGAGTAGGTGAGGACGCGTTCCCCGTCGAGGGAACAGTAGGCGTCGGTTCGACCTAGGGCTCCATTTTAGAGACCAAAGTCAGAACCAAGACAGCTAAAACTGTATAAATAAATATTTTATTGTTGCATTGTGTTTTGGACTAAGCCTGGATGTAGGACCGAAGGAACGTGTGTCTGCAGCTCAGAAAGCCTCAAAGGAGAGAGGCAATGGCTGAGTAGGGCACCCGGAGTGTCCCGGGCGCCCCCAAGGTGCATACAAAACAAGTAAAGAGAAAAAGGGTTCGAATAGATGCTGGGCCGGGCGCCCCCGTGCTCCCGGGCGCCCCCGCTGCTCCCGAGCGCCCCCAGCGTCCCGGGCGCCCCCATGCGCATGCCTCGAACCAGAAGCCATCGAAGCCAAGCAGATAACGCTTGACCCGGTCAATCCAGGTGCCCCGAGCGCTCCGGGCGCCCCGGTCAAAGTGGATCCAGAGGATAGACGCTAACCGAGACCTTTGCGGATCAAAGGTCACGTGGGGGGCGCCCCCGACGTCCCGGGTGCCCCCTGGCCCTATATAAAGGGCCCTCGACCAAGGCTTCCAATCATCAATTCTTTCAACGCCTCAAAGCTCTTCTACGCTCGTGCCTTGCTCCGGAAACACTCCAACTCGAGCCGACGACGTCCCGCTGCCCCAAAAAAGTCAATACACTCCGGACGTCGGTAACGAAGAGCGCAATTCATTATTATTATTTTCGTGCACTTACTTTGTAACCAAATTCTGTAACTATTATTGCGCTTCATATAGAATTGCCCAAAGTAAACGGTCAACGACCGTGGGCCTTAGAGTAGGAGTCGACACAGGCTCCGAACCAAGTAAAATCGACTGTGTCTCTGTGTTGTGTTTATTTTTACTTCCGCTGTGCAATTGCTCTTTACGAAATTCCGAACGATTCTATCGGTTTTCTCGATCCAACAGTTTTCTGCTGCACCAACTTACTAGACTATTTCCTAACAGCTGGCAGCTTCCACTTGTGCTATTTCTATCTAATTTACAACCAGCATAGTCAGAATCCGAGTATCCTGACAAATTGAAGGTTGAGGTTCTAGGATACCAAATCCCTACATTTAGGGTGCCCTTTACATATCTTAGTATTCTTTTTAGGGTTGCTAAGTGCGTTTCCTTAGCATAGGTTTGGTATCTAGCACACATCCCTACAGCAAAAAGAATGTCAGGTCTGCTAGCTGTAAGGTACAGTAGACTACCTATCATATTTCTATATAGTTTGAGGTCTCCTGCCTTACCATCAGGGTCACTATCTATTTTTACATTAGTGGTCATGGGGGTACTTATGCTTTTAGAGTTATCCATTTTAAATTTCTTTATTAACTCTTTAGCATATTTGAATTGATGGACGTAGTTTCCATCTCTAGTTTGTTTGATTTGTAGTCCTAGGAAAAAGGTAAGCTCACCAACTAAGCTCATTTCAAATTCATTTTCCATTATCTTGACAAACTCTTTTAGGAAGTTTGTGTTGGTGGATCCAAAGATTATGTCATCTACGTAAATTTGGACAATAAATATATCTTTTCCTAGGGTTTTAATAAATAAGGTTGAGTCAATTTGTCCTTGTTTAAATTCTTTAGAAGTTAAGTAAGTTGATAAACGTTCATACCAAGCCCTAGGTGCTTGTTTTAACCCATATAGTGCTTTAGTTAATTTGTAAACGTGGTTAGGTTTGTCTAAGTCCTCAAACCTAGGGGTTGTCCTACATAAACTTCTTCTTTAATGAATCCATTTAGGAATGCTGACTTTACATCCATTTGGTATAGCTTAAATCCTTTATGGGATGCAAAGGCTAACAACATTCTAATGGACTCAAGTCTAGCTACTGGGGCATATGTTTCATCGTAATCTAATCCCTCTACTTGGCTGAATCCCTTAGCTACTAAGCGGGCTTTATTTCTAACTATTTCTCCTTGATCATTTAGCTTATTCCTAAAGACCCACTTAGTGTCAATGATGGATTTGCCTTCAGGTTTAGGCACTAGTTCCCAGACTTGGTTCCTCTTAAATTGGGCTAATTCTTCTTGCATAGCTATGATCCAATCAGGGTCAGGTAAGGCTTCCTCTATAGTTTTGGGTTCAATTTTTGATATCACAGCTACTTGACTAAGGTTTCTGTAGGAGGATCTAGTCCTGACTCCTAGAGTTGGATCACCCATAATTTGATCGGTTGGGTGACTAAGTCTGGGTTTCTTGGTTCTTCTAGAACTTGGTTCAGCCTCAGATCCGGCTGGTCGGTTTGGTTCACTATTGGATTCGACTCTTTGGGCTGGTTGATTTGTTGGTTCGATAATTGGTTCAGTTGACTCATTAATTGGTTCAATAGTTAGTTCGTTTAAGGGTTCAATTAAAGATTCACTTGTTTGTTCATTATTTTCTTGATCAGAATTTGATGAAGTTAGGTCTGGATTATCAGATGTTGAGTTGATTTCTTCATCAAATATTAAGTTTGTTGTTTCTTCAATTTTCTTAGTTTGTTTGTTGTAAACTCTATAGGCTCTACTTGTGGTTGAGTATCCTAGGAAGATACCTGGGTTTGACTTGGACTGAAATTTTCCTAAATAGTCTTTGGTGTTTAGGATATGGACTTTGCATCCAAAGACCCTTAGGTAGTGTAGATTTGGGAGTCTATGGTAGTACAGTTCATAGGGTGTTTTGTTGTGTCGCTTGTTAATCAGAACCCTATTTTGGATGTAACAAGCCGTACTAATTGCTTCTGCCTAATATTGGTTTGCTAGGCTAAATTCGTTGAGCATAGCCCTAGCAGCTTCCTGTAATGTTCTATTCCTTCTTTCGACTACTCCATTTTGTTGGGGGGTTCTAGGACATGAAAATTCATGTAAATACCCATTTACCTTACAGAATTCCTCAAACCGTTGATTTTCAAATTCTCCCCCGTGGTCACTCCTAAGTCTTTTAATTTTAGTATCGTTTTGATTTTCAATTAGTTTGCAGAATTCATTAAATAGGTTTAGGGTTTCATCTTTGGTTTTTAGAAACCTAACCCAGGTGAACCTAGAGTAATCATCAACTATTACTAAGCAGTATCGGTTCCCGCTTAGTGACTTGGCTCCATGTGAATCGAATAGGTCAAGGTGCAGGAGCTTAAGTGTGGTTTGAGTTAAATCAAATTGAATTAATTTGTGATTAGATTTGGTTTGTTTGCCTTGATTACATGATTCACATATTAGGTTTTCATTATTTTTAATTTTGGGGATACCTTTGATTAATCCAAGTTGGGTGATTTTTGAGATAGTTCTCAGATTGGTATGACCTAATCTCCTATGCCAGAGGTTTGATTGTTCTAACTGAGTTAACATAAATTTGGGTACTAGGGGTAGGTTTATAGTGTATACATTATTTTTCCTAGTGCCCTTAAGCATGATTTTTGAGTCTTGTACATTTCTAATCAGGCAGTTAGAATTGTTGAAGGTGACTATATAACCAGAATCACATAACTGACTTATGCTAAGCAAGTTAAAATTGAAGTTTTCAACCAAAAGAACTTTCTTAATAACAAAGTCAGATTTGAGTTCAATATTACCTGACCCAATTACCTTGAGTGTAGCATTGTTGCCAAATGCCACTGAGCCTAGGTTCTTGAACTTGAGTTTGGTGAACTTCAATTTATCTCCAGTCATGTGTCTGGAGCAACCGCTATCCAACATCCATTGGTCCAAAACTTTATGTTCCTACACATAAAGAGTTTTATTGATTTGGATCCAATTAGAGTCAGGAATAGCTTAAATTGAGTTTCACTGCCTAGTCTGTCTCCCCCAAATCTAGGGTTTTCAATCACGTTAGCCTTATAGGTTTTGTGAGACAGGTTTTGATAAGTAAAATTATTTTGAAAAAATTAATTTTTATTTAGAAGGTCTTAAATTAATTTTGAAAACAGTTTTATTTTTAAAAATATTTAAGTCTACAAGTAACTGAAAATTTGTGTTAGATTTAAATTTTACAAAGACTAATTTGAATTTAAATTTCAGAGATTGGCTTCCAGGTCTTGGCGAGGCACTAGGCCTTCTTTGGCCGTAGCCTTATTAGATCATCAACCCTTTCCTTGACAAAGCCTTTCAATGAAATTTCATTTTCAAAATTAATCTTTGAAAAATTCTGGTCTAACTAGTTTGGGTCTTGGATCGGTAGCTTCGGCTAGTTTCACCAATCTAAAGAGACCAAGTGTACTTGATCTTATTAGAATTGGTTTCCCTAACGTACTATCATCTCACCTCCGCCCAATACTATGTTGTCAAGTTTCAGTTAAGTTTGTTTAGTCCTTATACTAACCATTCCTAAGTCTAAGCATGGTAAATTGCAGAAATTTAAATAAACAATCAATCAGGCAAATTGCAAGAATTAAATTCTATTTAACAATAAATATAGTTTTTAATTTGGCTCCCCCTGGACTAAAGCCACGGTAATTATTAGGCAAGATGTGAATCTTGTCCTTGGGGATCCAATACTGATTTGATCCAGTTGGTTTGTTCAGGTACAGTTTAGGTACCCATGCCTGAACATTACTTCTGGACTGATTCAGTACAGCAAAGTAAGATCGTCGTCGGGATTTGGTTCTATAGCCAAGTCCGGATCGATTTAGAACGGACTTCTATTTTCCAAGAATCATGTCAAGACCCTTGGAACCAGAAGTGAATCGTCATAAGGCAGCTCTAAGATCTTTAACCTGAGTTTTCAGGGAGGAGTTCTCTTTCTCAAGTTTTTCAACATGAGTAGGAGTTCCTTCTTGAACTTTCTCGGTTAATGATTTAGAGTCAGCTCCCTCTTTCAGGAGTTTTACTTCCTGTAGGAGGGATTCGACTCGGAGTTTGGCTTTCGCCAAATCTCGGGAAAGGTACGAAATAAGTTCATTTAACTGACTTCTATTGAAACCACTTACCTTGATTTCGCCGTCTTCTGAAAAGGTTAGTCTGCCGTCGTCCTGTTCAGACTCTGACTCGGTCTCGACTTCTTCTGATGCGGCCAGGGCTAGTAGGTTTGACTGGGGTGCTTCTTCTTCTTCTTCTGAGGAAGATTCGTCCCAGGTTGCTTGGAGTGCTTTTTTTCTTCTTGTCTTCTTGGTCTCCTTCAGGTTTGGACACTCCGTCTTGTAGTGGCCCTTCTTCTTGCACTCGTAGCAGGTCACGTTGGGCTTGTTTTTGTCATTTGTGGGTTCAGCTGGTTCGTCCTTTCTTCGGCTTGTTTTCCGTCTGTTGGTTTGGTTCTTCAATTCTTTATAGTAGCTTCGGGCCAGTCGGACCAGCTTAGGTCGATCTCCTTCTTCGTCTTCTGAGTCTGAGTCTAAGTTAGACTCGGGTTTAGGTTGTGGCTTCTTCTTTGTTGACCTTCCAGTTTTTCCTGCAACAAAGGCAATACCTTTCTCGGCCAAATTGCAGTTAGTTTGTTCATGCAGTTCTAATTCGGAAAATAATTCATCTAATTTTATTTTTGAAAGATCCCTTGAGACCTTGTATGCATCTACCATAGATGCCCACAAGGTGTTTCTAGGGAAAGCATTTAAAGCATACCTTATTAGGTCACGGTTTTCGACTTTGTGACCTATAGTGTGAAGACCATTCATTAATTCTTGGATTCGTGCGTGAAGCTGGGCTGCTGTTTCATTGTCGGCCATCTTGATGGTATACAATTTGTTCAAGAGCAGATCTCTCTTGCTGATCCGAGTGTCTGATGTTCCTTCGTGCAGCTCGATCAGTTTCACCCACAGCTCCTTGGCACTGTTGAAGGGGCCCACCCGGTTCAGCTCCTCTTTTGTTAAGCCGCATTGGAGGGTCTGAGTCGCCTTTGCATCGGCTTCAATTTTGCGCTTCAGAGCGGTGTCCCACTCTGTGTAGCTTTAAGGAACTCCTTCAACATTTTTGGGTATCTCCAGTCCGGACTAGATGATTATCCATATGACCACCTGAGTTTTCAGGTGGACCTCCATTCGACTTTTCCAGTAGGAAAAGTCTTCTCCACTGAAAAGTGGAGGTCTGGAAGTGCTGAATCCTTCTTGCATGGCCATTTAATCTGAAAAAAATAACTAACAAAAAAAATTTCCAAGACTTGGTCTTGGATTAGTTGTGCGGGATAAGGAAAATAAAATATCGAGGGGTGTTGCACTAACCTCGATTAACAAAAAAAATTTGAACGAAAAATTTAGTAGAAATTCGAACGAGAAAAAGTAAATAAAAGAAATCCGAAAAATTTTCAAACTGGTGGTTGCACCAAATTTGAACTTCCCCTCTCTGATACCACTTGTTGGATCGAGAGAACCGATAGAGGGGGGTGAATATCGGAAAGCGTTCGGATTTAAGATAGAGAGTTTGCACAGCGGAAGATTAAAAGCAAAACACGTAAACACAGTTATTTTACTTGGTTCGGAGCCTAGGTCGACTCCTACTCCAAGGCCCATGGTCGTTGACCGTTTTCTGCGGGCAATTCTATAAGTGCGCGAAAATAGTTTACAGGAATTTTACAATTACAGTATAGTAAACTTAAAGAAAATTTCTCTTCGTTACCGACGTCCATGTAGATTGAATCTTGGAGGGAGGGACGTCGTCGGCTCGAGTTGGGAGGATTCTGGAGCAGTGCGCGGGAGCAGAAGAGCGTAGAAGCGTGAAGAAATTGTTGTTCTGAGCCTTGGGGTCGAGGGCCCTTTATATAGCCCTGGGGGCGCCCAGATCGTCGAGGGTGCCCCCCCACGTGTCAGTCGATTCGGTAATTGCTCGGTCAGCTTCTGATCCCTTTAAATTCAGGATCAGCTTTGACCGGGGGCGCCCGGAGCGCTCGGGGGCGCCCGTATTGACCGGGTCAAGCTTTCATCTGTGGCTTCG
>JAGFNQ010004434.1:120316-144400 GCA_024364735.1 Boesenbergia rotunda
TATGGAAGGTGTATGTTTGATGGGGCATCCTCTCGACAAGGAAGCGGAATTGGCGTTCTCATGGTTTCTCCCGAAGAAGAGCGGCTACACCTGTCCGTGCGATTAGAACACAAAGCGACGAATAATGAAGCTGAATATGAAGCACTTTTAGCCGGTCTACAAGCCGCCCGGCATGTCGGCGCCACCCGGGTGTGGCTATACTCAGATTCGCAACTTGCTATACAACAACTGGCTGGTAATTTCGAAGTCAATAGCGACCGGCTGCAAGAGTACATCAATGCCTATGAACAGCTGAAGGCGGGTTTCAGGGAGGTACTCTTACAGAAGATCCCTCGGGAGAGCAACTTGAAAGCGGTTCCCGATCGGAAGCGTGGCGTCCCACGCAGAAGATTGGTGCCCTTTGGAAGCCTGAGTCGGCAGTTGACCTTAAGCGTCAGCCCACTCGGAAGCCTAAAGCGGTTCCCGATCGGAAGCGTGGCGTCCCACGCAGAAGATTGGTGCCCTTTGGAAGCCTGAGTCGGCACTGACTTAAGCGTCAGCCCACTCGGAAGCCTGGACTGGTTCCCGGTCGGAAGCGTGGCGGCCCACGTGGAAGATTGGCCCATCCGGAAGCCTAAAGCGTTCCCGATCGGAAGCGTGGCGCCCACGCAGAAGATTGGTCCCCTTTGGAAGCCTGAGTCGGCGACTGACCTTAAGCGTCACCCACTCGGAAGCCTGGACTGGTTCCCGGTCGGAAGCGTGGCGGCCCACGTGGAAGATTGGCCCATCCGGAAGCCTAAAGCGGTTCCCCGATCCGGAAGCGTGGCGTCCCACGCAGAAGGTTGGTCCCTTTGGAAGCCTGAGTCGGCGACTGACCTTAAGCGTCAGCCCACTCGGAAGCCTGGACTGGTTCCCGGTCGGAAGCGTGGCGGCCCACGTGGAAGATTGGCCCATCCGGAAGCCTAAAGCGGTTCCCGATCGGAAAGCGTGGCGCCCACGCAGAGATTGGTCCCTTTGGAAGCCTGAGTCGGCAGCTGACCTTAAGCGTCAGCCCACTCGGAAGCCTGGACTGGTTCCCGGTCGGAAGCGTGGCGGCCCACGTGGAAGATTGCCCATCGGAAGCCTAAAGCGGTTCCCGACCGGAAGCGTGGCGCCCACGCAGAAGTTGGTGCCCTTTGGAAGCCTGAGTCGGCAGCTGACCTTAAGCGTCAGCCCACTCGGAAGCCTGACTGGTTCCCCGATCGCAGGAAATGCCTGGCCCGTCCCACCGCCCACCAGATGGTCCCCTTGGAAGCCGAGTCGCGCTGACCTACGCTCAGCCCACTCGGAAGCCTGGACTTTCCCGGTCGGAAGCGTCGCCCACGTGGAAGATTGGCCCATCCGGAAGCCTAAGCGGTTCCCGACGGAAGCGTGGCGACCCACGCAGAAGTTGGTCCCCTTGGAAGCCTGAGTCGGACTGACCTTGCGTCACCCACTCGGAAGCCTGGACTGTTCCGTCGAAGCGGCCCCACTGGAAGATGGCCCATCCGGAAGCTAAAGCGGTTCCGATCGGAAGCGTGGCGTCCCACGCAGAAGATTGGTCCCTTTGGAAGCCTGAGTCGGCAGCTGACCTTAAGCGTCACCCACTCGGAAGCCTGGACTGGTTCCCGTCGAAGCGTGGCGCCCCACGTGAAGATGGCCATCCGGAGCCTAAAGCGGTCCCGACCGGAGCGTGCGTCCCACGCAGAAGATTGGTCCCTTTGAAGCCTGAGTCGGCGCTGACCTTAAGCGTCAGCCCACTCGGAAGCCTGGATGGTTCCCGGTCGGAAGCGTGCGGCCCACGTGAAGATTGGCCCATCCGGAAGCCTAAAGGCGGTTCCCGATCGGAAGCGTGGCGTCCCACGCAGAAGATTGGTCCCTTTGGAAGCCTGAGTCGGCGCTGACTTAGCGTCAGCCCACTCGGAAGCCTGGACTGGTTCCCGGTCGGAAGCGTGGCGGCCCACGTGGAAGATTGGCCCTCGGAAGCCTAAAGCGGTCCCGCCGGAGGCGTGGCGCCCACGCAGAAGATTGGTGCCCTTTGGAAGCCTGAGTCGGCAGCGACTTAAGCGTCAGCCCACTCGGAAGCCTGGACTGGTTCCCGGTCGGAAGCGTGGCGGCCCACGTGGAAGATTGGCCCATCCGGAAGCCTAAAGCGGTTCCCGATCGGAAGCGTGGCGTCCCACGCAGAAGATTGGTGCCCTTTGGAAGCCTGAGTCGGCAGCTGACCTTAAGCGTCAGCCCACTCGGAAGCCTGGACTGGTTCCCGGTCGGAAGCGTGGCGGCCCACGTGGAAGATTGGCCCATCCGGAAGCCTAAAGCGGTTCCCGATCGGAAGCGTGGCGTCCCACGCAGAAGATTGGTGCCCTTTGGAAGCCTGAGTCGGCAGCTGACCTTAAGCGTCAGCCCACTCGGAAGCCTGGACTGGTTCCCGGTCGGAAGCGTGGCGGCCCACGTGGAAGATTGGCCCATCCGGAAGCCTAAAGCGGTTCCCGATCGGAAGCGTGGCGTCCCACGCAGAAGATTGGTGCCCTTTGGAAGCCTGAGTCGGCAGCTGACCTTAAGCGTCAGCCCACTCGGAAGCCTGGACTGGTTCCCGGTCGGAAGCGTGGCGGCCCACGTGGAAGATTGGCCCATCCGGAAGCCTAAAGCGGTTCCCGATCGGAAGCGTGGCGTCCCACGCAGAAGATTGGTGCCCTTTGGAAGCCTGAGTCGGCAGCTGACCTTAAGCGTCAGCCCACTCGGAAGCCTGGACTGGTTCCCGGTCGGAAGCGTGGCGGCCCACGTGGAAGATTGGCCCATCCGGAAGCCTAAAGCGGTTCCCGATCGGAAGCGTGGCGTCCCACGCAGAAGATTGGTGCCCTTTGGAAGCCTGAGTCGGCAGCTGACCTTAAGCGTCAGCCCACTCGGAGCCTGGACTGGTTCCCGTCGGAAGCGTGCGGCCCACGTGAAGATTGGCCTCCGGAAGCCTAAAGCGGTTCCCGATCGGAAGCGTGGCGTCCCACGCAGAAGATTGGTGCCCTTTGGAAGCCTGAGTCGGCAGCTGACCTTAAGCGTCAGCCCACTCGGAAGCCTGGACTGGTTCCCGGTCGGAAGCGTGGCGGCCCACGTGGAAGATTGGCCCATCCGGAAGCCTAAAGCGGTTCCCGATCGGAAGCGTGGCGTCCCACGCAGAAGATTGGTGCCCTTTGGAAGCCTGAGTCGGCAGCTGACCTTAAGCGTCAGCCCACTCGGAAGCCTGGACTGGTTCCCGGTCGGAAGCGTGGCGGCCCACGTGGAAGATTGGCCCATCCGGAAGCCTAAAGCGGTTCCCGATCGGAAGCGTGGCGTCCCACGCAGAAGATTGGTGCCCTTTGGAAGCCTGAGTCGGCAGCTGACCTTAAGCGTCAGCCCACTCGGAAGCCTGGACTGGTTCCCGGTCGGAAGCGTGGCGGCCCACGTGGAAGATTGGCCCATCCGGAAGCCTAAAGCGGTGTCCTGTCGGAGGCGTGGCGTCCCACGCTGAAGATTGGCTCCCTTTGGAAGCCTGAGTAGGCGACTGATTGGAAAATCAGCCCACTCGGAAGCCTGGACTGGTTCCCAGTCGAAAGCGTGGAGGTCCACGTGGAAGATTGGTCCATCCAGAAGGCTGAGAAACCTAATACTTTCCTAACTTGGCTCGGTTCCCCGACCGGGAGTGTGGCGACCCACACCCCTTAGTCGGACCGACCAGCCGGCTAACTTACATAGCCCTTTTCCTAATTTGGCTCGGTTCCCCGACCGGGCATGTGGCGACCCACACCCCTCAGTCGGACCTACCAGCCGACTATCTATGTACTTAACCGTTTCCCAAGGCATCGAGCCCCCTAAAGTATATGGCCGATTCCCGAGTCAAGGGTGTTGGTCGAATACGGAGAAAGAGAAAAGTTGGAGCAAAAAGGAGAAACTTCATTAAGATCTTCAATACGTTACATAGCCCGACAACTGAAACCGATCAGCAACATTTACTTAATCATTGTATAAAATAACACGTTAAAGGAAAAAGCTTTTTCATTGATGGTTACTCGGCAGCATTACAAAAAAGAGCCCCGACCGGCGGCTAAAGATTACACGATTCAAACTAGGTAAAAGGCTGGAAGAAGTCCTTAGGGAGTAGCTCCTTGACCCGACTCACTATTACAGCATTGGCAGGAATGTCGGCAGGCAGGTAGCCGCCCTCTTGGAGCTGCAGAACAGCACTGTTAATGCCCATCTGGAACATATTCGATGTCCGCTTGCCCAGCTTATCGCCGAACTCTTTGGAGTTAATGTAGGCCAAGCGGTGTGCGTCCATCCGGGCGGGCTCGCCTGCTTGGTGCAGCTTCAGGCTGTCAATTTCTGCCCGGAGGTTGGCTAACTCCTTGTCCTTATCCTCCAGGGCAACTGCTTGAGAAGCCAGTAGTCCTTCAGACAAGCGGAGCTCGTCTTCTCGGGCGTCTAAAGCCTTCTCCTTGGCATGTAAGTCCGACTCCCGAGTCGCCAACTCCTGCTCTTTATCGTTCAGGGTCATTCGGAGCTCCTCAGAAGCCTTCACCAGCGTGTCTAGCTCCGCCTTCAAGGCTTGGACCTCGGCAGTCTTCTTATTGAGGTCCGATCGGGCACGGCGCTGCTTATCCAGAGCCTTCTTCCTCTCCTGCTCAAGGGTAGCGTGTAAGGAGGAAGACCGGACATACGCCCGCTCGGCTGCCTCCGCTCGGATGACTTCATCCGTCAGTCGCGCCTCGGCGGAACGGAGTTTCTCCTTAAGCTCCAGTATCTCCGAGCGGAGAATAGCGGTTCCCTCCTCCCCGACCGGTAAGTTCGCATGCGCCTGGCGGAGCTCCAATTCCTCGAGCCGCCGCTCGGCCGCTCGGCGTCCCCTGGCGTTGATAACCAAGGTATGGGCGACGCTCGAGCAGGAGGCCCAAAACTACAATAAAAATGTTAGAAAGAAACAAGGTGATTAAGCATCAAAGCATCCGACTTACATGCGTAGCATCCTGAAGGAATTGGTCTGCCAGTCGGATCGGGGGTCTGGAAGTCCCTTCCTTCATACCCTGCTCCCAGCATTCTGCCAATTCCCCATAAAGGGTAAGTCGCTGCTGGACTTCACAAGGGGTCGCTGAGTCGATCGAAGGGAGATATACGCCATAGCAAGGCGTCCGTGAAGATTGTCCCCCCGAGCGCGACGGGCCTGGTACGTCAGCAGGCCGGCTAGCGCTAGCCGGGCTGGCAGCGGCCTCTGCAGGCCGGGAGCGAGAGCCCGACGCAGGATTCCTCGGGCGCTTCTGCAAAGGTTCCGGGTCAGGAGAATCAGAAGAGGAGGGGGCAGCCTCTGTCGGCTCCTCAATACGGATAGAAGCGCTAGCCTTCCGCTTGGAAGGCTGGGACTTCTCCATGGAAGGCTGAACCTTCTGCTTGCCGGAGGATTTTGCGGGGGCAGAAGGTTTCGACGAGCCGACCGGCTCCGCAGAACTGATCGCCGTTTGTGGGGCAGACGGAGCCGGAAGGACGGGCTCCGCGCTCTCAGGAATCGTATGTTGGTCGGGCGGACCGGCCTGGCGCAGGCGCAGTTGTTCGGCCGCCCGGGCGTTTATTTCTTCGTCTGCCAGACCCATGGCCTCATCAAGGGCCGCTTCCCACATCATCTTGGCTGCAAAATCAGAAAATAATGAGTTAGGGAGAAAGAAGTACGAAACAAGAAATGACTTACAAAAGGCGTAGGGCAGAGCGGCAGGCACTCGGCTTAGCCCAAATATGTACAAGACGGCGTCGTTGAGGAGTTTCATGCCGTCGAAGTGAAGGCCCCCGATTAGAGAAGCAGCCATTATAAATAAGGGGTCGGTTTTAAAGTTTCTTAAGGGAGCTATAGGGGGCATATCTTCGACCCATCCGATCGGGAACCCAGGGCTGGTCGGGGGGCCTATGAAGAAGAAATGGGTTTTCCATCCCTTGTTCGAAGAAGGAATATTCTCCACGATGGATAATTTAGCCCGGGCTTGGAGAAAGAAATTCCCGGCCTCCTGCTTCTTCGGGTAATAAAAGAAATAAAGAACCTCCGGTCGGAGGGGGACTCGGTAAAGGGTAAAAAGAACAATTATGTTGCACAATATACGAATGGCGTTGGGAGAAAGCTGGAAGATAGGAACATGGAAGAAGTTACAGAAGTCTACGATAAAGGGATGAAGAGGGTAGCGCAGGCCAGACATATGTTGATCCCGGAAAAATACAAAGAAGCCAGCCGGAGGCTTGTGCGGTCGGTCATCCTTGGTCGGAACGGCAATATGGTAGTTCCCGGGGATGTCGTATGCCAGTCGGAGGTCAGAGACGGTCTCGTCGTGAAGGGAAGACTCGACAGAGGTATACCACGTAGGGGTAGCCATGGAACAGAAAGAAAGGGAAGAAAAGGGAGAATCTGACCGTAGGTGGTGGCGGAAAAGATTAACCGACGGAGAAGCACGAGACCGGCGGCGACACGCGAAGACGGCGGCGAGAAGCGAGAAGCACCGAGTTAGAGAGAACAGTGAAGAGCAAATGAGGGTTTCGGCGAATGCGGAGGCCTACTTATAGCTTGGCCGAAAGAAGGGAGACCGTCCGATGGCGGTCCACGTGTACGGAGATCGCCTCATCCATACCGTTGAGTCGTCCCACGATCAGCCTCGAAAAGGCGCACCGCAGCCGCTGACGTCGCCTGATGCGGCGGCAGGGCGCGTCGTCGTGTCGGCCAGTCGGAAGCTGCCGCGTGGCGGAAAGAATTACGCGCGTTAATGGCCATTAAAAGCTCGTAATCATGGGGATAAATCGCATCCCGGTCGGCAAACCAGCGCGCGCCACGTGTCCTGGTTCATTAAAGCTGAGATGATGCCGTTATGGCGCAGGTCGCATCGGGCATATCACATCACCCCATTCGACTTAGAATGTCCCGTCTCCATTAATTGACTGACTCGGGCTATCCCGAGAAAATCGTCTTGGGGCGCGTGACATTCCACATTTCTTGCAACTTAAGGCAAACATTCTTCCGCCCAAACGTGTTCAACATACCTTTCATCGACTAACAACATTCGTCCGGTCGGACGCATTAACAGTTTACGAGGACGTGGCGGCCCACGTTCCTCCGGTCAAAATCTTCATCCGCCCGGACATCTTCATCATGTAAATGGCTAGTCGGGGATGCGTGGCGGCCCACGCTTCCCTATCATGCTTCGTCCAGCTGAACGACCTCGTTAAAATAGAAGGGTGCGTGGCGGCCCACGCCCCTCTCGACTAACGATCTTCTTCCGCCCAGACAGGGCAGACATACACAGCACCAGCTGTTGAGCATCGTGTTAAGCCGGCCAGATGTTAATAGGGCAAAAAACGCTCGGCCGCAGAATGGTTGTACACACTTGTGGTCCAGTCAGTCGGACTGATCGCCTCCTTCGACTAGACTCGAGGGGAAGGCTATTGATCCTGCCATATATTTGGCACCATACGGGCAGCCAACGTGGCAAACGACCTAGCCAGTTTCAAGGTCCACGTCATTGTACGGCAGCCAACTCGACAAACATCCTGGCCGGGCCCAGGTCTTCGCCGGCTGGTCGGACTCGAGGCGGCCGGTTAGAATAAATATAGTGGTCCATCCGGCCGGTCAAACTCGGCCTACCACATTAAGGTTCACACGCCTCGTCTATCCGGATATCTCCGCCCGGACACATTAAGGCTTACACGCCTCGTTCAGCCGAGTGCATCCGCCCGGCAGTCCTTTATGCTCGGGCCTGATACCCATCCGGGCGAGCCGTCCGGATGTCCACTCGGGCACTTTCGCGGAATCACCCTGGGATAAGGACAAAATATACCTGCACCAGCTGCAGGTAACAGGCTGTCACCCCTCGTACGAACTGACGCTCTCTGACAGGCGCCGACTTACAGAAACCTGTCTTTGTCCTCACATAAGACAAATAGTATACGACAAAGAAGGATGGTTACAGTCGACATAACCATACCATATCTTCTGACCCTGTCAGAGGATCCTGACACAGGCCATACTCAAAGCGACATAACCATACCATATCTTCTGACCCTGTCAGAGAATCCTGACACAGGCCATACTTGATCCTTTTCCCCGGCTATATAAGCCACTCCCCTCCTCATTATCAGGTACGCATACTCGCGCTCGCGAAGCTCCTCATTTCCAGTGCTCCATTATTTCTACTGTTCCTCGGAGTACTGACTTGACCGTCGGAGTGCCTTGCCGGGACGTCTCCCGGCTAGGTTGCTAACGGTCATCTTCCTCAGCAGGTTCACCTCTAGTTGGTTGGCCCTGCACCAGGCGAGATCCACTTCCATTCGGTCGGAGGACACCCCCCACGACGCTGTCATTCTGCGCGAGGACATCTCGTCGGCATCCACGTCACTCATCGCTACACCGTCATCCGGTTGCGGCTCCACTACGCTCGGCGACAGGATCACCATCCATAAGATGCACAAGTTGAATTAAATGTTTTTAGGCAATTATGTTCAATAGTAGATTGCAAAACAATAATTATTGTTAAGTACATTACAAAAAATCAAAGTCGCTCAAGATTTGCTTGTACAGGAACAAATCGAAAAGAAAGAATCGTCAAGGGAGGGAGGGAGGGAGGGGGTTGCTCACAGAGGGAGTATGTAACTCTTTGTTACATTTTGAGAAGGAAGGAATTGTGTTCTGGAGCCACTAGGAACAAAACCAGATACGTGTTGCATCTCGAGAAGTTTTCAGTCGTGCCAATCAACAGAATAATTTTTCTAATCATGCTCTCAAGTTGCATTTTGAGCGTAGGAAAATATTTTCTTAAATATGCACCAAACACAGGAAAATACTTTTAATTAAATGTTTTGCTCTTTGTACACCAAATAAAAAAATATGTATTATCGCATTCAACCAACAGAAGATAATTTATTTTCTAAAAAATATTTTTCATAATTAAGTTATTTTTCAGTAAACTAATGGCCCTTTAGTGTAGCTTATGTTTCGGGCCTTTTGTATTTCAATCATGCTTTTCTGTTAACTTAGAGCAAGGAAAACATCTCTTACAGCATTAACCAGCTCAATAATAAAAAAAAAACCATGGGGGTATTTAATCAACAAATAAAAAGAATTGGTTACCAACCTGATGACTAGATTTGTGAGCAGTGATGCAATGCAAATAGTCTGCATGACCCTTGAATACCATTTTTTGTTCCCCTGTTTGCTAGTGCAATAACGCTCAACTTATTAAAGGTTTTAACAGGGGAAAAAAACAACTTCACATATCAAATAAGCATATAAACAATCAAAAATGAAATCCCCTTTGAGGGTGGATAAGATACATACAATGTCCCATGAGTATGCACAAGCATCGCCAGCTGCTGAATAAACTGAGCCTTCCTATTTCAAAGAAGTTCATCACCAACATTTTGTAGTGCAAATCAACTTCTAGTGCCAAGATTAACATCTAAAGGAAAGTGTGGTCATGACCTATGACACTTGCCATTGGATGGAAAGGGCATAGAACTGATCATTCGAAGCGATGGGCTAGTCAAGCCTAAATTTATTTTTCAAATCATTCAGGTCAAAACGTAATGCCTAAGCCCGGACTTAAGAGGCATAAAAATCCCAAACCCATGCAGAGTAAAGATATTGCCAAACAAAATAATATGAAAATTGAAAATCATCCAACTTAGCATGAAACTAAAAACTAACTATAATGAACTATGAAGTTAACATCTACCTATATGTCAAGATTGAGTCGAATTATATATTTTATAGAAGTAACATTTTTCACATACTGGAACACCTTATCTTTGACAGGAATGGCATAATGAAAGTGGTGAGTATTGAGGCACTTCCAATAGTGAGATAATTAAAAGTTTATGAATTATCATAAGAGTGCTCAGATTCAGACAAGAATGAGCGGAAGGGGTAACAAATGCACTACAAAACCACCTAAAGGCTCTAGAAAGCAAATCCAACAACATTCTTATCTTAGAAAAGGTAAACCAATCATCCATTTCACCTCTATCATTAATCCAGAACACACCTTAAACACAAATGAAGCATACAAAAGAAAAGACAAGAAAATTTGCAACGACCTGTTCATTGATTGTGATAGCATTATTCTCCGGAATTGGAGATAGAGCACCCCAAGGAACCCTGAAATGAAAAAAGAAAAGGCAAAGTTTCGCATCATATCAAAAGAAATAAAAAGATAAACACATACATTGAAAACAACAACAACCAAGCCTTATCCCACTAGGTGGGGTCGGCTAAACACATACATTGAAAACCTGGAAAAAAAACTCTAAAGTTTGAAATACTTGTACCAAAATCACACAGGGAAGAATAGGAGGCTACATCAAGTGCAAACATGGTAAAATAAAAGTGTTTACCTAAAGATAGCAACCTTGCTCAACAAAGCCAGAGTGGGGCACCTTCATTGTAAAATGAATCTAGTGTACATTTTTTTTTTAACTATCAAAGAATGCTTAAGCATTGAAACCTAAACTAAAAAAGTTTACACTGAAATATTTGAAACTATTATAAGCAAATATGCATGAATTTGTTAGTGCAACTACACAAATAGATGTCACGCTTCAGATATCTCGCTTGTATAAACTGAAATCAAATAGCAACAATAAAATTGTCTCAAAAATAAGTACTATTGAAGAAAACTTACTCACGCTGAGGATTTGCCAAGTCAAGTATTGGCTTCAACGAATTACCTGTAAGGATAAAAAATGAAATAGAGCAAATGAAAGTAGCACATGTTTCCTGAGGGCATTGTACAGATTTTAACCAAAGATTTCAGAAACTGGCATCTCGTACATTCATACCCTGGCAATATGCAACGATATGTAAACTCAGTAGTTCCTTCCAATTCCAAGCCCTCAGTCGGCCATCATCACCACAGCTGCATGATATAGACAATTATATCTAATGTAGAAAGAATATCGTCAATCAAGAAAATAACTAAGACACATGTTCATCATATGCACTCAGAGATTCATAACCAAGAAATGCCAATGCTTGAATAATATCTAAGCAAAAAAGATAATAACAATCATTAAATCAGAGACCTGAAAAGCAAGCAGTCATCTCCATGCCTGTAGAATTTTAAATCATAGATGGGTCCTTTGTGTGCTTGAATAATACTATGTGGCTCTGCTAACAATGGATCTGCTGCAGTCCTGATTTGAAAGGCAAATGACTATTAAGTGAGAAACAAATGACACTGTCATAAATCACAAACATAACTAAAGAGAGAAAAAAGTGCGTACCTCTGCTCGGTCACCATATCTACTTGCGGGTGCTGAAACAAAATGAAGAGACAGGAAAAGATCAGTGAAAAAATATCTTGGAGAAATAGCATTAAATAAACCTAGCCCTAGCATATTAGGATGATATCGTGCCTGTTTACCAGGAAAGAGTAACCACATCAATGAGTAACAAAATGAGATGATCTAGAATTTCTTAAAATGAATGTTGTAAATGACAGTAGGCAGTGGCAGGGCGGTCAACGACCGCTTGCCATCTCAACCGCCTAGGCGGTGGCTAAACAGTTGAATTTTTTTTACTATTTTGTATACGTAATATTATAAATAATTATTATTTTTATAAATATATTAATTAAAATTTTAAAATACCTAAATATTTAAAAATAAAAATATAATTATATATATAGAAGCTGATTAAAATTATTAACCTTAAAATAATTGAATTAAATCCTAACTTACAACTTATCCGCGTACCCTGTTTCAACCGAATGACGAGTTCAACGCATCACTGGGACCATGTGACGAGTTCGGACGCGTTTGGTCCGGGTGATGGCTCCAAGCCCGTCATCGGGCTCGGGCGACGCCTCTAGGTCCATTTCCAAGACTGGGCGACGCCTTCGAGCCACACGGTGGCGGAAGAATATGAGTTACCACCTAAAGCACTGTCTCAACCTGAGACGGTGTAGTTGATGCTCGCTTAGGCAACGCCTAGGAGGCCGCCTCAAACGTCATTTAGAACACTGCTTAAAACAAAAAATAACTATAATTTTAGTTCAACTCAGTTTCCAGTTTTACAAAATTATTATACTGTACAATTGAACAGATGGCCCATAAACTAGAAACCCAAACACTGACAAATCCTGAAGATGGTAAAAATGCCGATCACAATGACAAAATATATCCAAGAATCTTAACCAGCATCCCAGAAAATAACTCACCAACATGCAATGCATTGAAATTATTGCTTGCCAAATCCTATTTAAAACTCCTAAATTAGTCTTAGGAAGTGTTTCCTCTATCCAATATTTAATCACGTAATATAAATTTGGGCCATAAAATAATCACATAGAAATTAATTTAATTTAAAATTTATATATTTTTAAACATTTTTAATTTATACAACAATTTTAAACATTTATGATAACATTTATTTCATTTCAATTTATATTATTTTATAATTTTGTATGTCTTTTTTGCTATTAGTTTATTTTTTAAATTTATTGTAAAAGGATGATATGAGATATTTTTGATGAGAAAAAGACATTTTGAGAATCAAATTTGATATGAAATCGGTGAGTCTAGTACCAAATTTTTAAAAAGATTTTTTTTCAAAGTTAACCCTTTATTTTAGTCTATGATTTACCTACCAATTAGATTATAGTGTTAAGTTAAAAAAAATTAAAAATAATAAATCTCACCTTTCCAATTGAATTATAATATTTAAGTAAATAAAAATAAAAATCGGAAACCCCACCTTCCTAATTGACTTATAATATTCAATTATAATTTTTTTTTAAAAATTAAAATATCTATCATTATATGATATTAAAATTATTAAATAAACATATAATTTTAAAATTATAATTTTTTTAAAAAAAATTTAATATAAGAATCGCTAATTTATTTTTAATGTTAAATTGTTGAACACTCTTTATATTCTTTTATACTTTATTCAGAAACTACGGGTCTATTGGTCTTATCAACTCGGCCCAATTAACTTAATACCTGCAGCTGTGCATCAGCAGGCTACTTGTCGTAGTGGGGAACAAAAATCAAGTTTTTGAGACCAAACAATGTCGTCCAAAACCCTAGCTCGCGCCGGAGCTTCGCTCTTCAGTCGCCTCTTCGTAGCCAATCCCTCTAAGCAAATCGGTGTTCCCCTTATTCCCCGGATCTCTTCATACTCTCCGATCCAATGTTCTCCTGCGAGCTTCGTCGCCGCTTTCCCTCCGCCGTCAACAGGCAGGAACGGAGGAGTCGATGTGACACAAAACATTATTGCTTCCTCTCAGGAGATGTTGTTCCCCTGTGGCCTGCCGTCACTTCTCTTCTTCATTGACGAAGGTGAGCAGTCGTTTATGGGAAAACTGATCGAATAAGTTAATTCTTCTCAACTTTTGCATTTCTTTTTTTATAGTTGAGATGGATTTGTCTAAGAAAAAATTGACAGGTTTGCATAGTAATTATTTTCTTGTAGTATAATCTAACTGGTCAGAGTGACTCGATAATATCGACTTACTATCGAAAAACTCATTGGTTTTGTCGCCTTTATTAATCCTTCCAGCGTCATTGATGCTGCTGAATGTTTTTTCTTGGTGGGCATATTTCATAAGATGATATTCCATGTGCAAGATCACTATCTCCAGTCGTTTGTACTTAAACCAAAAGCGTGTCTTATACTCGCACAAGGTCAAGAATCTGAAGGGCAAAACAGCCCCCATAATTGAAGAAAGTATACGTTCTTCTCCAATCTCGCAATTGCCAGAACAGGAGGAGTTAATAAGACAGCAAATATCGGTGTAGACCACACGTTAGTAGGCTATTGTGAAGAAAAGTATAAAAACACCAATTAAATTTAAATGAATCTTTATTTGAAGTTTTACATGTAGTTAATGTAAGCAAAAGAAGATAAAGTCACAAATATAAATGTGAAAATGACCTTAAGGCCCTTAACCAAACCTTTTATAGGTTTAGTTTACCATTTACTTGATGCAAACCATTTGTTGTTTCATGACAATTGTGTCTTTGGCATTCTATAGTCAGGTATTTTGACATAGCACTTATTATGTCTACTTGTGAATGTGAGCTTTCTTGATGTATTTTTGGAAGACTTGCTTATTCTCGTGTCTACTATAGGAATTGATAATGGAACAAAGGAGCCCATGCAACTTCTTCCAAAGAGAACTTACCAGCCAAGCCACATTAAGCGGAAGAGGGCTCATGGTTACCGTGCACGGTCTCTCTCTCTCTCTGTGGATACACTAATGATTTAATTTGATTTAATTTTCCTTGCAACAAAGCACACCAAACACATTGCATTCTTATGTTGGAATCTTATGTCCCTAGTGTATTACGTTTTTAGTTCTACTCTTTGTATATGATCCTTGTATGGTGGATCTTGATGTACAGTTTGTTCCACTGTGTCCATTTAGTTAGCTTTTCTTTTTATTTTTCAGTTGGTTTGTTAAGAATTAAGTCTAACTGTCAAAGGGAATGTTGGGGGAAAATTGGTGAAAGGGATTGGTGCTTTAGATCTTCGGTTGCCTAAATGCAACTGTATATACACTGTAAACCACTTTTTCATTAGTGATGTGATAGCTCTGCATATGTTTTAGTCAATTAGCCCACTCAATTCTGTCTGCCATCACTTTTTGGTGATTTTCATTCTGTTTATATGTCATTTTATTTATCCCTTGGCACTGGCTTTATTCTCAGAAAGGCAACCAAGGGAGGGAGGAAGGTAATTGCTCGGAGGATTGCTAAGGGGAGAGCAAGGATTGCTGTTTAATATGTTTATGGATTCTGTTGACGCCGAATGATAATGGTATTGATGTTCGTTTTCAATATTTACAATAAGTAGTAGCGAAAAAAATGCAAACCACTAGGCTCTTTACAACTTTGATGACTTTTTTCCAGGCTCTCGTTTGCAGCCTAGAGTTTCTCATCCTCTTGTAAAATCTGTTATCAGAAGATTCACCAATCAATTGTTTTCTTAAGTCATTGATGTATTCAAACTTTCTTTTGGGTCACTCTCATAAATTTCCACTCTGATGCTTGTATGTCTAATCTGTTTGTTGCAAGAAAGGTTCAAGAACTATATCTATGGTCAATTTAAGTGATGACTTAGTTGCAGTTCCTCGAATGCTTTGATAAGATTGATATCTTTTAAGATGAATGGGCAATTGCATCATTCCACTAGATTATCTTTAGAGAATTTTATTTTGTCCTCTAAAGTTTACTTTGCAAGCTCAGATCCAGGGCACAACCTTTTCCCCCCACCAAAAGGCATGAGGCTTCTACTACTGTCAATCACAATAATACGGTAAACATCGTCTACTTGCTTTGGTAAATATAATGCACTCGATAGAAGGATAAGATTCATCTTTCATCCTTCAATGGTAGAAGATAGCACATATTGATTGATGATGAAGATGAATCAATATGCATCCTCCTACGGTAAGCTTTTATGTTTCTGAGTATAATGCAATACTTGTAGCATGAAAAGCAGATGTACTCTTGTTTTATTTTTTTGATGGGCATTGAATTTACTCAAGAAAGCAAACTTGAACACCTAAGCATGAACATTTTTTATTGCAGAACAAGATTGCATGGCTGATATACCTTTGTATTGAATAGGTTTTATTGCCTCGCGGCGAAAAAATTTAACCACATTTGCTATGCAAAAGAGCAAATTTGTTCAATATCAAAGAGGAAAGTCTTGCTCTGTGTGCGTCTGTCTGTCTGTCTGTGTTCACGATGGAGGAGAGATATTTCCTCACGGGGATGAATTGATGGTTAGTGATGGGTGTTGTCATTTTGAGGTCTTAGAGTAAAAATCACTGTCTGTTGCTTCCTTACGCGCTAGCCACAGTATCCGAGTTAATAGTTTTTGTGATTTATTTTCTCCGTGTTGACTTTGGGATAGATTGGCGGAGGGGCTTGGGCACGTGAATTGCCTTGTGCCACGATAGAGGAGAGGCGCCTCATGAATAAAAATTATTCCTTATCTAGAGAGTTTGTGCAGTCATCATGATTTACATCTTTTATCTTGTTGGGGGCTGACGGTGAATAATATTTGAGATGAGTAAATTATCTTTTGTCATATAATGGAGAACTCGTTACCCTTTGTCATACTGGAGAAGAAACGTCTACGATGTTCAAATCATTCGAGTCGTTCATCAAAACCTATATATGCTTTTTAGATTTATCTCTTTTTGTCATGATGGATATGATGGAAAAGAGACGTTCATGATGTTCAAATCGTTCATGATGTTCAAATCATTCTTGATACTGAGTCGTTCATCCGGATTTATATATGTTTTTTAGATTTATCTTCATAGTCGATGAAACTTCCATGAATATATTAACTTTTAATTTAAATTATCATTATCCTTTGATTATTATTAAAATACAAATATAATAATTTTAGGATAAAAATTAAAAGCCATCCATCATTTTTATTAACATTAAAAGAGCACCGGTCGTATTATTTATTAATTAATATATTTATTTTTACAAAGTCTTTTGATTAATATAGGGTGTTTGTAACAGTTTGGGTGACTAAAATTATTATAATATTATTTGATTAGTTATGACTAATTTGAGTCAATATTTGAGTCGTTTTAATTAATATAAAAATATTTTTAACTAAAATTAATTAAAATATTTTTATTATTACTATAGTAGTCCTCAAACAAAATGAAAAAAAATGAAAGGTGCTTTTTCAATTTTATCCATAATTTTAAAAATTTATTATAAATATGCCAAATTGGAGTGATTATTCAAAATTTTCTCTTATGTTTGTATTAAATTGAACGATTTATAAAATATTTTTAATTTTTTTACTTTTTTAATTTATATTTCTAACTTCTTATAACAGGGAATTTTTTATTTTTTCTTTATATTTTTGTACTTCTTTTTTTGTCACGAAGAATTTATCAAAAAAAAAAATTAGGGACATTTGATTTGCTCCATTTTCTATTTTTATTTTTTAAAAAAAATCATATTTTTTATTTTTTGGAAAATAATTTTCTTTTATTTTTTAATTTTTCAGAAAACGCTATATCTTTTTCAGAAAATAAAGTTGAAAAATATAAATCAAACACGTTTTCTAGAAAATTATATTTTCTATTAAAAATGAAAATGAAAATGAAAAATAAACTTACCAAACGTCCCTTATTTTCTTCCATGACTGGATGAAATAATCGGAACAAAGAATCTAAAAAATTTAGACAAATTGCGTTTTTTGTTAAAAAAATATTTTCTAACAAATAGAACAATCTCACCGACCGTCATCTCTGAAAAAACCGTTATATTGTATGACATGTAGCGTTCGCGTAACGTTGCATGTTATACTCCGCGATCCCGTTTCATCAAATCCGGAGACCGAGAGCTGAGGGAGAAAGCAAAGATTAAAGGAAAACCCTCAAACCCTAGCCACGAACCCTTTCCGGCTCGTTCTGTATCCTAACCATTTCCGGCAGCGGTGGCAGGTCCTCATTCGATCCGCCCTAGACCTAGTGCTTACTTTTTTCTGTTGCTTGTGTTGGCTTCGTTTGAGTTCCTGAAGCGAGCTTGCTTGGGAGATCAATCGGGTTTTCTTTTTGTGAAATAAAATTGCTGAATTTGTTCTGTCGGGAGGCATAAAGGTGAAATCTTGTCCCTCTGTTGGCGCTCACTTTACCACTACTTCTAGGGTTTCAGCGTTCGAAAGTGTTTGAGGGTTTTCCTGTGGTGGGAATTAACGAAGCGGCCAGCTTGCCTCACCCTTCTCTGGATGAATAGTGTTTTCAATGAGCAGATACTAGCGGATAAGCTGTCGAAGCTCAACAGCACTCAGCAATGCATCGAGAGTATCCTCCATAATTGATTTCATTCATATGCTTCTTTCGGTACTATAGACCTTATTCAAAACTGCTAGATCCTTCTTTTTGTGGAATTAATCCTTTTTTCTTTTAAGCATTGTATGGTGGTTCCTCTTTTTTCGTTTTTATGGAATTTATCCTCTTCGATCGTTCTGTTCTAGAATTCAAATCCTTGACTTTATTTAATCTACAGCTTTGTCACATTGGTGTATTTTCCACCGTAAGAATGCAGAACAGGTAACTCAAACCTGGGATAAACAATTCCATAGCTCACAAAAGGAACAGAAGGTGCCTTTTCTGTATCTTGCCAACGACATACTGCAGAATAGCAAACGAACTGGAACTGAGTTTGTCAGTGAATTCTGGAAGGTCCTTCCAGCAGCACTTAAGGATGTTCTTGAGAATGGCGATGAGCATGGAAAGAATGTTGTGTCCCGGTTGGTGAGTTGTTGTTGTTCTTTTTTTTTTTTAATTCTGCAAAAGTAGTGTTTCCAGCTCCTACTTAATTTGTAATTATTTTTCCATCAGCATGGCAGATTGAATTTGAAGCAAAATAAGTTCCTTGATAACTAGGGCGCTACATTTATGTCAAAATTGGCATGTGTAGCATTGATTCAAATGAGAAAATTGGACACTTTGAGTAATGCATTTGAAATCCTTGGTAGTTAGAGTAATGCTATTATCATGTTCAAATTGGATCCCTATTTAATTAAAACAAAAATACTTTGAGTAATTTATGTGAAATCTTTGTAGATTTAACTAATTAAGTTACTCTTCATCTCCACCTATTTGTGTTCATACCTTTTGATCATGCTTGTGAAAATGCTAGTTGCACAACTTTTAGTAACTCTTTGGCTTGTTTAATGCTAACAACATTTTCTTATCATTGGTTTCTGTCTTCTGTGCTCCCAGTACTTATTTGAGCATTTACTTATCACACTCTATTCACTGTCCTCAAAGTTCTATTGTCTCCTGCACAATTCCTCCCAATGGAGAACCTTAAAAAGCATATGCCGGTAACAATATTTACTGGCTTGGTGGAAAATATTCTATCAATGAAGTTAATTGCACCTGGCCTGACTTGGATTGGAACAAAGAAATTAGTCTTTGAGCCAACTTTCCAGTTAGTTGCATTTACTCAGCTAGTTATGTATTTAATTATGAATCATAGATTTCTATCTATGAACCCATTTATTTTTGTTGGTTCAAGCCACCCAAGAGCTTTACAACTACGAATGATTTTACATTGATTGTACTAGTAGCCAAGGATATCCCTCTTATGCATTTCATTTGAATAATTTTTCCAAAAGCCGCAATGCTACGGCCTTTTTTTTAAAAAAAAATGTTATGACTTGACTTTTTAAAACTTCACTTTCTAATGTTATAATAACCTGTAATGGCTGTTAATAGCCCCCTTGTAATGTTGACAGTATACCTGTAATGACTCTTACAAAACCAACTGCTTCATTTTATGCTAAGATGTCAAATGAAAAGATCCAGTGAATGATTTGTCAACAAATATTAGGCAATGTCATCATTTTATACATTGCTAAAGATCAAAGTTGGAGTAAATTCAATTATTAAATTAAGAATATGTTGTTCATGGCAAATGTATCCTTGATTTTTTAGGTTGGCATCTGGGAGCAAAGGAGAGTATTTGGGTCACGTGCCCGTGACCTGAAAGAAGTGATGCTTGGGAGTGAACCTCCTCCTTCATTGGATTTGAACAAAAAACGGTCACGTAGTTCTGTCAGAATCTTAAGGAGAGATTCCCGTTCAATGAGAATAGTAAGATAATAGTCCTTTATATCCCAATCTTTGTTAAGCATTTATGTTTTCAGGGACCAAATCAGAATTAAATGGCTAAATTTTAAAAATTTGCAAAACCAGAAATTATCGATAGGAGGAACAGCAGAAAAATCATCTCTGCTATGCACAGTGTGCTCAATGAACACCCCGAGGAGGAGTCTGAATTGAACAAATGTAAAGCTTCTATCCGTCATGTAGGAAGATTGGAAAAGGATGTTGAACATGCATGCGCCCATGGTAAATAAGGGACCCAAGCAAATTTTCTGTTCCTTCTTGCAGAATTCTTAGCTTTGCTATTGCTTTGAACTTATTTAATTGATAATTTTCATTTTCTCAGATGAAGATCCCCGCAGGGAGCCATTAGCAGCAGAGCTGCAGGTGCAAGAGATAGCTCTGAAGGAGTCAATAGAGAAGCTCAAATTAGTTGAAGCAACTCGTGCTGCTCTTGTGGCTCAATTAAAGGAAGCAATATTGGAACAGGTTTGTTGGGAATTTGAATTACAATTCGTGAAATTAATGTATGCCTAATGACTCTAATCAGAAAAGGTAATTTGCATTTGCTTTTCATTGTGACATTTGCTCGTTGTGGGTTTGTTCAGGAATCGGAATTGGAGAATGCCCGCACCCAATTACAGGTATCAATTTTGATCAAAAGAACATACATATTTACAGTGATTAGTTATCATCTTCTACTTGAAAATTTGCATGCTTCCACTATGCCTTTTTTGCTCTGATAAAAAGAATTGCAAAATGGCAGCTGGCACAAGCTATGGTTGAAGTGGCTGCCAACATGCAGAGGAGGCTCAACAATGAGCCACTCTTGGCCGACTCAAATGGACCCTCAACCAAAGGCCAAAAAAAGACTGCTGCTGCGATTGCTGCTGAAGTGGCTGACAAGCTTGCAGCTTCCACCCATTCCCAGCAAATAATGACATCAGTTCTCTCCACCTTCGCTGCTGAAGCGGCAAAGAATGTAGGCCTTGCAACATCAAGTAATACATCTAATTCTTATTCCATAACCCCGCCTGATAGAAGGATGGCAGCTGAGAATCCCTCACCAATCTCTGATACCACTGCATCAGCCTTAATTCCCCTTCAGCCGATTGTCGTTTCCACACAGCATCAGCCTCAAGCTGTCTTGGTGCAGCAGGGTCACGTTCAAAGCCAACCTTCAGTATCCCAGACACAATTCAATATGTACCCAGTTTCAACACAACAGTACCTTCAGCCTTCTGGCGGTGTAATGATTGGCCTACCATACACTTTTAACACCATGCCTCCACCACCACCATCTCCGCAGATAATAAATCTAGCAAGACCATCTCCGTTGCCACAGCAGCAACAGCCAATGGCAATGATGCAACCACCGCCGGCGCCGCCTCCAATGCCCCTGACCATGAACCAGCCCTTGCCCATGAACCAACAACCGCCTCAGTTTACCTTTCAACAGCACCCAGCACCTCCAAATTATAGGCCACTGCAACCACCGGGAATGCCATTTTACCATTCTTAAACATAGTAATAAGGGACGCTGAATCCCTTGTGATGTACACACCTAACTATCACACTAATTTATCAAACCAGAATGTGGATGTGTTTTTGCTACGCTAGCATTGAAAATGTTTCCCTGACAATAATGATTCCAGAATAGAATGTTTTAGGTGCTTTCTCGCCACGTTAAGCACCTTCAGCTACCCAGTTAGAGATGGAAGTTACTATAGATTTCGAAAGTTCATACGGACTGTGGATTTCAAGCTTGTATGAAGGTTGTATGTTAACTTACTGTTTAGGACCAAGGAAGGTGGCCAGCGTTAGTTGGAGGAAAAGGTTTCGATACATTTCTGATTGGGGATGTTTCTTTGAAGATCCAATACGACAAGATGCCGAATGCGTAATTGTTTTGACTTTGCGATGAACTTTGATGCAACTTGAAATCGTGATAGTGACTAAACATCATATGGTACTTGACTGTTTATCGGTCATGCAATCTAAGCTGTTTGAGATTTTGAAAATTATTTTGCAAACACAAGATTTATGATAGAACTAGAAATATTTTGCAAAATAAATTAAACTTTGGAAGTAAAGTAAAATTCACTATACTAAATGTTAACTAAAAGAAACTGGAATTTTATTTTATTTTATTTTCTGGGCCAATGCCAAATGTTCGTTTCTTATTCGACAAACCGAGAATTAGCGACATTACCATCATACTACATCACAATCGTATTTTAATTGCTCATAAAACTGTAAGGAATTTAACACTTAAGCGCCAACCTATAGATGTAATCTCTGATTGACAATGGAAGGTAATAGAAAATAGCCAAAATAGTGGAAAGTTGCCCATACGAGAACCAAGCTGGAGGTTCCTTCTTAAGCACTGCGGCAACTGTCTTCTTTGCAAACTCCTCTGATGGTGTTGCTTTGGGGCCCTGGGATATGACGGTTCTTGTACGAATTGATGCCTCGAAGGTTTTGTAGAACTTCCACTCTGGCATTTCGTTGTACGTAGCTACAGAAGAATTTCCCAGATTTGATCTGATAGCCCCAGGAGCTACACTAATCACACTGACGCCAAAGGTCCTAAGTTCCAACCTGCAAGATGTAAAAAAAGGCAACACCAGCTGAATAAATAAGCAAGTTTAGAACAAATTACCTACCAGTGAAAAGGAAAAAGTCCTGCATGTTGCTTCTCAAATGCCGATTAGTTCAGTGATATGAGGATTTTGACAAATAGAAAGCCGAGTTAAATATGAAACGAGCTTAGAAAGGATTTATCTTATGAGTCACTACCAACATTCAAACTGTCCAGAGCCTACTTTGTTAGGAGGATCTTCATGAGTAATTAAAGATAGCCTGGTATTCTTAGATCCATTTAACATCCTCTAGTATATGTCACACATGCCGTTGTGAAGCTTATGAGGTGACAAAGATATTCAGGATGGCCAAGAATTGAAACCAGATGCTGATCTATGAAATTTTATCTTAGAGAAGAAAAATGAAAGGAAAAAAATGAACCTTAAGGTATCCGTCAAAGCATGAAGTGCAGCCTTTGATGCTGAATAAACTCCTGCCCATGGTCCTGGGGCTAATGCAGTAATGCTTCCCACATTGACAATCTTACCCTTTCTCCTAATGATCATGTGAGGCACTACAGATTGTATTAACCTCATAGGGCCTGAAGACAATATGAAAATAAGGTAAAAAATTATAACTCTGTGAAGAACCATTTTAATGCAGAAATTCTCTGATCAAAATTAGTCAGTGTTGAATGTAGCATGTTTGTATGAACAGTCTAGTAGAGCGAATGAAGCAGTAGCAGGAAAGGATTGAAACATGTTACTAGGAGTTAGAGTAGACTACAAACCCAACTGGTTTAATTTGCTTAAAGTTCAAGCTCGCTGAGACAATGATTTATGGTTTTATTACAAAGAAGATGACATTTAATTCCGAAGTTTTTTCAAAATGTCACTGCAGCATACAGAATTTCCTTTTGCCGTGTTCAAGATAATTAATTACCAGTGCAAGTTATTGGACAACAATCAAACAAAACAACACAATTTAGACTTCCATGTTCTATGGCATAAATAAACAACAAAGATGTGCAAGAGAAGCAAGGGAATCATTTACGTGGAAGTTACACTCAACCTGCGCAAGCAATCTTAACACCTATGCATAACTTCAAATGGATAGATATTGCAATGATTTTCTTGTCCCAGTGGAAGATTTTTTTTTAACGCATCACTATTAAAATCAATCATACTATAGAAATAAGAGCTAATCTGAAGGCTAGAAGTGTAATATATAATTTGCTGTGCACAATAGAGTGACATTCTGGATGTTTTCATGCATCTCGCAGCAGAGAGCAAGCTCATATATTTAGAACATCGGCTGATATATAGATTTGCTTATTTGTGGATGAGTCTATGTAGACTGATGCCATCAAATTGAATTCATGAGTGTTGATTCTCTTATCCTTTTTCTCATTTTAAACCTTCCATGGGTTTTATAACAACAAAAGACAATTCAGCCACAGGAAGTGCTTGAAAGGTGTACTAGCATAACTGTTTAAAATCAAGTGAGACAGAAAATAGATTCAACCACTTTCACATTCCCTTTGTATAGGCCAAGGCAACTTTAGGTATGCATTAATTAAATGTCACATATTAGTATATACAGAAACAATACAGGCGTCTTTATTCCTATTGTTCTTAGTTTCCCTGCACATCCTCTGCTTTGATTCTAAACCTATGCTCTTTACTTTATAGTATTAATGAACTACGAGGTCTACAACCCTCGATGACAAGAAACAAATTAATACTGAATTGAAAAATCAAGATAAGATTCAACAAAATAACTTAAATCTTCTTTCAATTAATCCACCTCCCTGCAGATTTTCTCCTAACAATCAAGATGAATCCAAAGTTGAAGC